>PVJO010018031.1:0-37720 GCA_004026905.1 Hystrix cristata | reverse complement strand
GTCTGGTGTACTTTACATGAAATCTACAGGTCTACCTGGAAAACACTCTCTATTTCCCACTTGAGTATTCTAATAACTATGAAGACAGTGGGAGCCCCTGAGATTAGTGGTGGACATAGCAGCCGACCATCACCAAGTGTCTGCTAAAGGCCACATACTGCTCTGATCACTTTATGTAACACCAGCAGTGGTGATGACATTGAGACTTATACTATTGTGTATGTTCCAGGCACTGTTCTAATCACTGAACATAAATTATGTCATTTGGTCCTTATAATCACCTTAAAATGTCTGAACTATTGTTAGCTCCATTTTACAGAGGAAGAAGATAGTTTAGAGAGATGTGATAATTCGCTCAGGGCCTCACCACCACATCAAACCCCAGAAGGCTGGCTCTCAACTACCTGTAGTTTTGGGGGAATGGAGGTCTCATCCTGCTCCTTGGAACTCTCCATTTGTGCCTGAAGAAAATGCCTGATTCTTGTCCTCCTCATGTATCAGTGAGATGCTAGTGCTTGACGTAGAAATGACCTTACAAGGGATGGTGATCCTGGGGGAACACTGAGATTTCCAGTCTTCTCAAAACCCTGCTCCTTTCTGTCTCCCCTCTAATCAGTCGTCAGTCTCTCCCTCTCCCTCTCGGTTGCACAGGGTTGCTTTAGGCCAGTGGTGCTGAACCCGCAGGCACAAGCCACAGCGGGCATTCGGGGTCCTCTCTATTAACATATGAGCCAAGTCACCTCAGCACTGCCCCAGCAGCTGAGCATTCAGGTTTAATTGCAATGCTGGCGCTTTGTGTTAAGGAAGTGGGCTTGGGGCTGCAGTCCGGGCACTCAGTCTCTAAAAGGTTCGCCATTACTAGTTGATGCATTGACAGCCTTACTCAACCACGCTGGTGGTGCCAACCACGCTGATGGTGGAGACACATGCCATCCTATGTATTCTTGCTGTACTTTCAAATATGTCATTTACAATGGTGTCAGAAGTTGCACATGTGTGAGTGGGAACAGATTTTGGCTCCATGTCTTGGCTTAAACCTCTGTTTTGTCTCTTAGGCATATAATGAAAGGTATTTGGGCTGTCATTTCCTGCAATTAAAAACCACACAAAACCGAGCAAATGGGCAGCCTGCTGTCCCTAATTTTAGAAACTGCCTTGTACGCAGATGACTGTTCTGCCATCTGACCATTACACAGGGTCGTAAAATTTGACTAAATTTCAGTAAGCGAGCCCTAACTTGTGCGCAGCCATCTTTATTGAATCCACAAGTAATACTGCAGTTAGAAAGTTTGCCGCATTCCCTAGGATCTGCACTCTGGTCCTTAGTCTAACATTTAATAGTTTTTATTTATGGCTCGTGCTTTTATCTATGTGCCAGCTGTCTGCACACATGTTGTTCCACTTCTCTTTTCTCGCTGGTTTTCGAAGAGGCCACTTATTCCTTAACTATCATTAGTTTTATTTTTAAAAACTAGGCCGAGTATCAGCTCTGGGAGGGCCCTCAGGAGGAATCTGATCCCAGTTAGGTTGACCCACTGTACTGCACAGGGAAACTGCAGAAGTGAGGCCCAGTGGTGGCCTTGCTAAAGGCACACGGTGTGTTTGGTAGCGTGACAAGATCACAACCCAAGTGTCCCAGCTCTCGGGCTAAGGGCCTCCCCACTCATACACCACGTGGCCTCATTTCTCACAATGAAACCCTGACTTCATGTGTAGAAACTTCTAGTAACACTGGTGTGTCCTCTGGCAAAATAATTTTCTCTCCTGGCTCAGTCTATTCTGTATAATTAAAAGATTAGGTAACCTCTAAGATTCTCCCTTTACCAATTTATTTAACATTCACTTTGGTCAGATGCAATAAAACCCACTCTCTCTTTATTATTATGCATTCTTTTTTCAATGAGATATGCATATTTATAAAAATGGCCTCATCTTCTATGCAAATCCATTAATAAGCAAGATTTCTATTTGCTTATTTAACCAATTTGTATTATGCTTTCAACTAATAAGCACTATGGGGATTAAAAAAAAAAAAGATGTGCTGTAGCTTTGCCCTTAGGGAGTACACAGACATGAAATTGTGACGTTTTATCTAAATTGCATTGAGGTACCTTTTTACTCTATGTAGATTATTTTTCATAGAACAATGGTAGCGTAGTGATGAAGGCCATTGGTTCAACCTGTATATCATCGGTCTAGAGATACCATTGTGTAATGTGGTATATTCTTGCATTCGTGAGATAAATTGCTCACCTTATAACTTTAACACTGCCAAGATTAAACTTCTCTTGAAAGCAGCCTAATATTTCAAAAACTGACAGCGTTAGTGAATGTAGTGTGGAGGACAGGTGGGTATAAAATCTGTACTTTTTGGAGCTAGATGCGAGCTGTGTACTAAGGAATCTTGCCGCTGTTGATATTAAAATCATTTCATAACTGCTTTAAAACATCAAAGACCCGGAGGTTTCCAAATGTCAAACTAGTCGAGGTTTGGTTTCCCTTTTTCTGTCCACATCTGCTTAGTAACCTGAAATGACTTGGTTTGCTGCAGATATATGCCGGCCAGACTCATCTTGTGACCAAGCCAGACCACCCCCGACAGAGTCTTACATGGATGCTGCTTTCCTTCTGGACAGCTCCCGGAACGTGGGCAGTGCCGAATTTGAAGACATGAGAGGCTTCCTTGGGGCACTGTTGGAGCACTTCGAAATCACCCCAGAGCCCAAGACCTCTGTCTTGGGAGACCGAGTGGCCCTGCTAAGCCATGCTCCCCCCGACTTCCTTCCCAACACCCAGAGGAGCCCGGTTAGAACTGAGTTTGACCTCACCACCTACAGCAGCAAGCGCCTCATGAAGCGCCACGTGGAACGATCCGTTCGGCAACTGAGCGGAGACGCTTTCATCGGTCACGCCTTGCGGTGGACATTGGACAATGTCTTCTTAAGCACAGCCAATCTGAGAAAAAACAAAGTTATATTTGTGGTATCTGCTGGGGAAACCAGTCACTTGGATAGAGAGACGCTAAGGCAAGAGTCCTTGCGAGCCAAGTGTCAGGGGTATGCCCTGTTTGTGCTTTCCCTTGGCCCTGCTTGGAATGACAAGGACCTGGAAGATTTAGCCAGCCACCCTTTGGACCACCACTTGATCCAGCTTGGTCGAATTCACAAACCTGACCACAGATACGCTGTGAAGTTTGTGAAGTCCTTCATAAACTCAGTCAGGCGTAAGTCACAGAGTTGTTCTTCCCTGCACGTTAAGTATATTCTTGGTATTCCCTAGTGAGAGATTGACATGCTGGCTGCTGACACGTATTCTTGGAAACCTCTTGTCTGTCTTCAAGGGCACTGCAGGGTCAGAAAGGAAAATATGCAATAATGGATGGTGGGAGGGAGGAAACCTCTGAGTCCTAAGTATTTAATTTTCTGGCTCATCTTTTTTATGCCTCTGGTTCCCATGGAGAAGCAATCATAACAAGCAGCTGTTCACACATCTGCCTGCATGAAGCAGTGTAGTTCGGAGCGTGGAAGGCTCAGCCTGGACCCGAGGTGCAAGCAGGGCCTTTTGCCATGTGACATTAACACGCCGTCTTTGGTGGAAAGTTTTATGTGTTAATACCAAAAGAGAAAGCCAAAGAAAACTTAAGCAGTTCTTGGCTTTGCTTTTACAAGTTCTGAAGGCAAATTTTGAAGTGTTAGGAGATACCATTTTACCTGTCAGAATGAAAGATACCGGGTTGCAAAACTTTCTTTACCTTGTTAGTGATTTTGTATGATGCCAGTAGTTAGTGTAACTGGTGCCAATTAAAAAATAAACGAGGGCCATATTTCTTGGAGGGAACTTGCCTGTAAAATACGCAACCCATTCTGAAGGAGGCAACAGGACGGACACGAAGGAACTCTGCTCTGATAGGACTCTGAAGGTTGAAGAGCACCGGCTAAAATTTCCAGACATTTCAATGGTGAATAGTTCCTTGAAGTCCAGATACAGAAAACCGGGCAGAAGGCTAAAGAGCACCCAGCTGTAGCTCGAGGTCCTGTGTGCCTCTCTGACTCATCACTGATGTTATGTGGCAAGACTGGCTCGAGCAGTAAAGACAATGACCAGTGAGCGCAGGGGTGAGGCCGGAGCAGCCGGGACACTGCCGAGGAGGTTAGGCGGTGGCCTCTGCTGTTCCGAGTTGAGGGCCACAAAGCGCAGCGCCTGAGAGGCTGTCCGAAGTGCAGATCTCGGCTTCAGCGCAGGCATTCTGAACCGAATCTGCATTGTATCACGGTCCCTAGATGATTCACAGGCATGTTGTGGTCTGAGCAACACTGGTGGGGAGCGATAGGCTCCAGGGTGAAATCTATGTTGTCGTATTCTGGAATAAGAACCTGAAAGAGAAGCTCGAAAAAAATGGGGGCATGAGAGCGTTCTGAAGGAAGTAATCACAGGTCTTTTGTGAAGGTAAAACAAAAGAGCACCTCAAAAGACTCCAGTCAATATGAGGAGTCTTAGGGTGGAAGGAAGGAAGTCTTCGAGTGAAGGTGGAGACAGGAAGATCTCAAGTTCAAGCCTAGCTGGAGCACCTTAGCAAGACCCCCCCTCAGATAAAACTACGCAAGGGCCAGGATGTAGCTCAGCTCAAAGGCCCTGGGTTCAGTCTAGTACTGGAAAAAAAAATTTTTTTTCTCCCATGCTTCCTCACAGTTCTTGGTGGTATTTCATGGTAATTAGTCGAATTATACGGCAAGAGGAATGCCACCTCCCCACACACCTATTAAAAGGGGAAGAGGTGATTTAATAAAATACTGAGGGTACGGGAGATACATAAAATGTTTTTGAAAAACTATAACCATGATTGTGTACTCCCTTTCTAGAATTTAAGAGATCTAGAAATCTCCAATCTTTAAAATACAGCCATAAAAGTACAGGGAATCAGTGCCGCAGCAGGCCCGCATGCTCACACTCACCATTGAACAGGAATGTTCGTTAGGCATCGACTCTGAGCGGCTCACAGTTCAAGGAATGACATAAAGCGGACTGGGTCACTGGCCGCCTAGAGCTCCGGCAAGCTGTGTGGGCGAGTCCTATTTAAAATACTGCTTTAACAGAGCGGCTATCCAGTGCCGTCAACACCATTTCAAAGCAAAACTGCCATCTGATCATCTGAAATTTACGAGTTAAGACAGATTAAAAACCAAAACTCGGGTGCACAGTAAGGACAGCATCCCAGTCTTGGGGCGTTCAGTCCGGAGCACGCAGCTCTTTGTACATCATCTTTGGAGACTCTGCTATATCACAGCTCAGGACAAACTTGCTATTCATTTATGAGGACCCTACATCATTAGGAAGATTTAACAGAGTTTGAGTTAATGCTTTAAAATATGCATTTATAAAGTTTCCTGTAAAAAATGGCTTTTTAATGTTATGGGGCATATTTTATTATTATGAAAAATTACTGCCCTCCCGGATGAAGTGACCAGCTAATGAATTAAAGCCCAAATGGCACTGATGTTACTGTTACTAGTGACACAGACCATAAAGGGGATGTGTTTTTCCCTTTGCAGTTTGATACTTCACAGGAATAAATAAATATCTATTCTGATTAGTTCATGTCAATTAAAGGACGGATCATTAGGACTGGCTTGTGCTATCTCTTCTAAGGATTAACAACTTGAGCAGCTCAGGGCATTGTATTGAAAAATCAGTTGAAATCACCTCTAGATTCCGAAGAGATGTACTGTCTAAGGTCTGAACCCAGGGGCTCCCTGAGAAATATGCTTCCGTTTCCTATGCCTACCTCCATCGGCATCTTTCCCTGGTGAGTGTCACAAACAAGTAAGTAGTGGTGTGTTACAGCCCAGACCGCAGTCATGTTAATACACACAGATAAGAGACTCATGGAGCTTTTTCTCTTCCCAGGTGCAATCAACAGATATCCACCCATAAGCCTCAAAGCAAAGTGCAACAGGCTTAGCCCTACAGACTCGAGGCAGACCCCACACCAGTTCCGAAGGTATAATCTGCTCTGCATGGTTTGATCCCCCCTTCTCTTCTCTTCTTCTTGTCCTTCCTCCTTCATCTTATTTGGACAAAAATCTATTGCTACATGATAATAAAATATAATTCAAGGGAACAAGGGAGAACCTTTTTAATGACTAGATTGGTCTGAAAAATAACCAGAGATTTTTTTTTTTTAAACAATGGGAAGTCTGTTAAAACACCCAGTGTTGGGGTTGGAGATTTAGCTCAGTGGTAGAGCGCTTGCCTAACAAGCGCAAGGCTCTGAGTTCAATCCCCAGTATCCCCACCTCAGCCCCCCAAAAAAACCCACCCAGTGGGATGCCCCAGTGGCAGTGAGGATGCCCAATGATCAGATCTTGGTTTCTAACTACCATTCCCCATTAAGAGAGGGCAAAGTTTCTTAGTTCCTTAGAAATAGGTAATTCCAGCTGCAGCAAGAAATGAGCAGTGTTAGCCCGGAGCAAACAGGAAGCAAAAAAATACTCAAAGAATAACAGTGTCCTGTCAGGAGGACAAATGAGTTGCCTTGAAAGGATTTCTTTGCACTGGCCTAATCTTAGATAAATTGAACATCAGAAAGAATAATGATAGTAATGAATTATAACAGTAAATTTTTTAAATCCACAAATCTCTACAGATACTCCTAAAAAGGGAAAGGAAAAGCTCTTCTTAATGTAAGAATAATTAGCTAATAGATACAAAGGAAAGATAGAACTGGGGAAGAAAACCAAATTTGCAACGTGCAATGAATTTTAATTACAAATGCAATAACTGATCATGAAGGGGCACTAAAACTGTTATATCAGAAGTTGTTGGGGAGTCAGCTGTCTAAACAGTCTCATGGAACCATTTAGGCAGCGTTTGTTAGTTACAAGGAGGAAAACATGCCTTTCTACGGGGAGACCCGGCACTGTCCTGTAAACCAAACTCTGAGGCTGCGCAGTGGGACACGCACACATCACCTGTGTGGGGTTCTGGCTGGAAACGTTTGAACTGAGTCAAACAGTAAGAAAATCCCTGGGCACCCCCAGAATGCGGAACATTCTCCAGAATACCCCACCTCTATTCAGGTTTCATGTCATGAGCAGAAGACTGGGGTTGGGGTACTGTTCTCGAATGGGAGACCCTAAAGGGAGTAGCCATCTGTAATTGTGTGAACCTTGACTGGACCCTAAATCAGAAAACAAAAGTGTTGATTTAAATGCTATTTGGGGAATGATCAGGGAAATTTGAGTGTGATTTTTTGAATTGTGTGGATTGTGAGTAGTATTATGTTTGTATAAGATGCTTTTGTTCTTGAGATGGGCATGCAAAGTATTTAAGAGTAACATGCATGATGGTTGTAGATTACTTTCACATGGTTTATCTAAAGGAGTATGATGGGGTGTGTGCACATATGTGTATGTGTGTACATACATGTGTTCACACACCTACACATATAGACACATGTATGCATATCTATATATATGGATACACATATGGATACACATATACACATCTACACACATGACACATGTATACACATCTACACATATGGTACATGTATACACACATCTATACGTGTGTATATAAATACATCTATACACATATAGGTATGCACACATCTACACATATAAATACATGTGTATACACAGCTACACATATAGACATGTGTATACACATGCACATACATTGAAAGTAGAAAGATTGGGGCTGGGTATTTAGCTCAGTGGTTAGAGTGCTTGCCTCGAAAGTACAAGGCTCTGAGTTCAATCCCCAGAGCCAAAAAAGAAGAAAAAGATAGTAGCAAGATAGTAATAGCTGGAGAATCTAGGTGAAAGGTATGCAAGTAATTATAGTTCCGTTCTTTCTGATTTTCTGTGACTTCACAATTTTCAAAATAAATAACTTGTAAAGCTCAATGGAAGATTAAAGAGCGTAACAAATACATCTTAAGAGAAACGTTATGAACTAGGGAAAAAAAGCTGAAGAAATTAGAATGCAAAGACAACTACTGTAAGAGCTTTAGAGCTAGAAGAGAATGGAAATATCTCACCTACATCTAATTCATACTCCAGAAAGATAAAATAGAAACCTTAAATGAGACAATACTCAGAGACATAAAGGGATGATTATCTTTACCGAATGTATGAAAAAGAGGATTTACAGGTCACACGGCTTCTTCTGAAGCTCCCTGCCTGGGCCATTCAAGAGACGTGAGGGAAAATGTAACGCTCAGGATCCAGGGCACGAGAACATCTGGCCTTCCAGTTGACGTGCCAAGTCCTCGGAGTGACCTGCATTCGAATTAGCTCATTCTGCCTTGCGACTCAGGAAAATGTAGAGCAGCTTTCTTATCAGACAGAACAGGAACTGAATCTAACCACAAGCAACCATGGAGGCAGACGGCTGGAGGGTGACACTGCAGGCGGCTCTTGGTGTAAGCACTAGCTCCACTCAGAGGCAATCAAGGAAAGCCATCTGCTTTCTGGCTCATGCCAGGCTCCAGAGCACTGACAGACCAGAGGAAGAATGATTAAATTCTAAGAATGGCCACAGTCACTGGCGCTCTTTGAATAACATATCTGTGGAAATGGTGCTTTCCAAACTATGTTTTCTGTACCCAGAAAGAGGTAAAAAGAACTCTGGAGCTGAAGCAATCTTGTTTGCATTTTCAGTGCATCTGGTCGACCACAAAGGCAGTGAGGCTGACTGCTGATCATCTGCACAAATAGGAGTCTGTGGTCAGCAAGAACCGAAAGCTACAGTAGTCCCACTCGCCCCACTTTAGAGTTCACCACGTCTTCCCGTCATGAGCTTTACTGGAGCTGGACATGTTGCAGGATTAACTGACTGTTTCAGCTTCGTTTCATTCTTCTGACCTGTGCTTGGAGCTACCAATCAGCAGAGAATGATCCGAGCAATATAGAGGAGAAAGAGAAAAGAGTAATCAAAGGGTTCTTATCAAATATAAAACAAATTCTTGTATGTGACACAGTGAGAAAGTGGGAATTTAGTGTTCAATCCTTTTGAGAACACAAATATTTCAGGGGGAAAAAGATAGCAGTGCCATACTTAGAAGCAGTTACCAATTTAATAATTTTTAATTAAAAAAGTAGATAACTAACGAAGATAACTAAGCTTGCCATGAAAAGGGGGAAGCAAGAGATGGAGAAAGAACAATACAAAAAACAGAATCAATCTAGGAAAACAGTGTATTTCAGACTCAACGGAATACACTCTCCATGTTCTCTGAACATAATCATGAATTTGGGGGAGTTTAATTCCGAATAGTCAGGGTCTGAGAATTCTAAGGAAGAAACAAAAATAGAAGGTAGTATGAATAAATTGTATTTGCACTGAAAATGTAGCCGTGGCTACGTTCTTGGGAACCAGAAGTCTGATCAACTGAGAACATCCCTGATAGCACTGTCGGAGTGACTGAGAAGCTCCGCAGAAGCCCAGACATACAGCATGTAATGCATAGGGGCTCTGGGGGACCATGTAACACGAATGCATGGTTCCCTTTATTCTCATATTTCCCCTCTCTTTATAGAGGAAAAGGATAAACTTGAGGCATTTTTAGGTAAATGGATGCATCTCGAGACCATAATCTTAAGTGTAACAAATCACATTGTTTCTCTTATGTGAGAAGCCCAGAGTATAAATAAGAAGCAAAATTGAAGGTAGTATCGGGAAGATCTTTTTCAAATGGGAGGTGGAACAGCAGGGGAGAGGGAAGGGGAAGGAAAAAGGGACTTTTAAAAAAGTTAAAGGAAATGGAGCTTTTGCAAACGGGGAGGGGAAGAAGAGTTGGCAAGGGCAGGGAGAGGAAAGGGACAAAAGAGAGATGATGTGTTATGTACGTGTACAAACTCCCCACAACGAATGTAATTACATACTGCAAACATGCACTGACAAGAAATAAGTGCCGGGGAAAGGGGTGTGCATCTTTGCATATGTGTAGGTACTGAAATAATTTCAGTTCAAATTTGCATATTTTCCCACTGCGCTTGTTTTCTAAATAATGTTTTATGAGAGAAGTCAGATTTTAGCTGGTGAAAACAGAAAAATGTAAAGAAGTGGATCATAGTGAATATTGCCACTGCTCTGAACAAAACATTTTAAAATTCTCCTTGCTCCTCCCTGGACCACAATTCAGCTGATTGCTAGTTTATCAGTATTGAGAAACTTAGCTGTTCTGGTGCCACCAGGCCCTCATATGTCCACTCTACAAGTATTTATGAAGTGCCTGCTGTGTGCTGGGCGGCTCATACCTTATCCGTCCAACCTGCCCCAGACCACCTGCCTTCCTGTGGTCCTGCACCCATGTCTACATGCTTCCCTAGCCTAACATTTGCCACTTCACTTTCTATTCCAAGTATGCTTATAGTTCTCCGTAGTATCCGAAATAAGAACCTAGGTCCATGAAAGTAACACCGGGCACCTACTTGGGATATAGCCGTCTCCACTGCTCTTCCCCTCTGTGCACCTCAGTTTCCTCATCTGGAACTGGCAGATGAGCTAAGTACACTAGGCAACTTCAGCTGCTTACCTGCGTTGTTTTTAACCCTCATTTTACCCCTGAAAAAACTAGAATCAGTCTAGGTAAGTGATTTGCCCAGATCTCGGTAAGTGGAAGGGCAAGAATGTATTTTTGGATACAAAGATTTAATACATCCCTATAAAATAAGGTCATCTGAAATGGCTCCATTTTCGTACCATCCAGTACACTAGCCACTAGCTATACATGATTATATAAATTTACATCAATCAAAATTAAAAATCGAGGGGGCTGGGGATTTAGCTCAGTGGTGAGTGCTCGCCTTGCAAGCACAAGGCCCAGAGTTCAATCCCCAGCACCAGACCAAACCAAACAATTAAAAACTCGGTTCCTACTGACACTAACTATATTTCAAGTATCTGACGGTCACATGTGGCTAGCAGCTGAAACACTGGCCAGTGAAGATGACCAGAGATTTTTGTTAGCACAGAAAGTTAAAGCTACAATTCATAATTACCATTAGCTTCTATGATTCTCTCATTTCTCAGCCTGGAATTTATCGCATTCCAGTTTGGTGCGAGCTCTCCGGTACTGTTGGTCCCAGTCAAGCTCTTTCTGTACCTGCCTGATTGGGTTCTGTTTCTTGGTCCCCTCTCATACCTAACAGAGTGCTTTTCACAGAGCAGATGTTGAGCATTTGGATGGATGGATGGACAGACAGGTGAAAGAAAGGGCAGCATACATGCATGCTTCCGCTAGGCTTACCATCTGAACAAATAAGGCCTTGTGAAACTTAGTGCCGGTGGGTAAAGAGGGGAGAACAGATCATAAATTTACAAGTAAAAAAAAAAAATTCACAAGTAAATAGAAATTCAGGTGGTGCTAAATGTTATGAGGAAAATGAGCATGCTATTCTGTGTTGAACGAAAGTGAGTGAAATTGGAGAAATTATAGATGTAATGGTCTCTGATGATGTACCATTTAAACTCAAATCTGAAAAATTGGAAAGGCCAACCATATAAAGATCTGGGTGAAACATACTCTGTAGAGAAGAAACTTTGCTCTTGAAATCGTACTTCTCATACTTTGGCAGCACGTTTCATTTGTCAGCTTCTGATGTATGAGGCGGTGTAAATCCCTCGTTTAGTAATCTTTAAAACTTACCTCAAGGAACAATGCAACAAGGAAGTGTGTGCAACAATTTAGGAAGAGAGATTAACATGGATTCCATTAAATCGAAGTGACACTTATTTTCTATGTTCTCTTCTGTTGTACAGCTTTGTTCCTAGACCATATAAAGTTCCCCTCAAAGAAGATGCACTACAGGAGTTGAGACTCTTTCAAGTTAAAAAACATCTTTCAAGAGTACAAAGAGGTGGCAGAGATGAGGCTATTCAAACTTTTCCTGGAAGCACGTACCTTACCTTTAAAGATGGAAGAAGAGTGATAAAAGCTATTTCTAAGCAACAGGATACTGGAAGAGCTCGAACAATTTAGCCTTGGGTAACATGGACTTAAATAATAACCAAATCCACTCCACAACTCTGAGCAAATTTTATTTGGGTACCTGCCTGTATCTGGAGGTCTTCTCTGGAAGGATAAACAAGCCATAGCCTGTAAATGATCAGGTAACTTAATATCTGGTCCACTCATGACAACTCCAACACTCTAAAACTCAGTCTAAAGGAGATGTAATTTGAAAGTAAATTTTATATAGTGTGTGCATGTGTGTATATGGGCCAGTGCTAATACTCTGTGTTGCAGGTCTCTGTTCGGTCCATTTTCTGCAAAGCAAGCCTTCTTAATTTAGTACTGTTTAATTCTCATCTATTTAAACAAAGGGCTTTAATGTTTAGGCTACTCCAACATTTACCCTAGAAATCGATGCTGTTTCTGTGTCACGTTTTTGGAAACGGAACCTTCTGTGATTATTCCATTTGAACGTAGCACTGTCTACGGACTGACTGGTCCTCGTGTGGGCTTGTGCTGGGAGTTTGCCTCTCACTTTCTGCAGTGTTCGCTTGGACTGGGGAGCAGCAGAGGGTAATTTTCTAACTCTAACTGCCTACACTCACCAAGAAACTCAGTAATTCTCTCAGATCATAAATGATTGCTTTGGGGCTGGAAGTTCTATCTCCATTATAGAATTCTCTGCCAAGCCATTTTGATGGATTTCCAGTTGCTCTTCCCTGTTATGGTCATTTATTTTCACTAATTCGTATATTCTTTAGACAAGAGTAAAGAAAAAATGTGCGAGTGAGGCTCTGGGTTGCTTTCACCCATCAGGTGGCCATTGAGTCAATAGTGAACAGCACCAGTATAGGATTGGCACAGCCTTACAGGAACACTGAGTTTGGAAAAGGCAAGAAAATCTTTAACATTTTAATCTACGAATCCATATGACTTGGAGAAATGTGAGGGATCAGAGTAAGTGAGCGCAAGAAAAGTCTTCCAAGTACCTAGCCTCTAGTAGCAGTCCTTGTTGGCTCTGACATCTTTTCTCCATCCAGTTTTTACTCTTATAATGGGCTGATATTTCAACAACTAAACACCAAAGCAGTATTGTGTATACAGACACAATATTGAGACTTTACCTAGGCCCAAGAGCTGGCTCCACAGCAGGCAGCAGTGGCCCTGCTGGCAGACTCACTGTCTTCAGGAAGGAGGGAAACCCTACACAGATGTACGGTGCAGGAGGTTACAGACACCAAAGCCCAGGAGAGTGCATTCGGATTTTCTTTTCTATACCTCTTTTCATAAAGCCTGGAAAGAAGAGCCACATGAAGTATTTTTGACACCACTTCTGCCATCCTTACTCAGGCAACTCCATAGAGAGAGCTCCCAATGTCTTCAGAGGAGCAAGAAGTCCAAGAAGTTCAATGCCATACTCAGGTAACAGAAAAGAAAAAGCACATCAGCTTTCTTCATCTGTCCTAAATGGTGCTTAGAGGTTCAGGAAAAGTTTATATTTCAAGTACAGGAAATTTTAAGAGGTACTTTAGTAACAGTGGTTTTTTCTACTAACTTTGAATTAAGCACAAACACTTTCCTTCTGTTGATTGTTGGAAATACTTTGAAAATGTATTTTGTTTGTTTTTTTTTCTGTATTGGTAAGTAAAGTATACCAAACAAATAGTCTCTTAGTGATTGAGATTATTTTAGCATTTTGGGTCATATTTAATCATTAATAGGTTAGGGGTCTGAACCCAAGCTACAAACACGGATTTCTTCTTAAAAACAAATTCCTGTATCAGCATTTTCCATGATTCCTCTTTCTCTTAAAAGTAGAAAGCAGCAAATAATAACTTGAATGTAAATTTAATAAAGAGCAAGGATCAAATATTGCCACTCCTTGACTTACTTACTCTAATGGACCTGCCTTCCATTATCTCTGCATTGAGCTGTGAGTCAAATGTGTTAAAATACAGAAAAAGAGATGTAACTTCAGATTGTAGCAATTCAATCAAATAACCTCTTCTCTTTTTTTTTAAGTAGACTTATTTGGGAAATGAGAGCCCAGGAATGGATAGCAGGAAAGGAAGACTATTCCTGTCAGCATGTCTCACGGCAATCAGTCTCATGGCTTATCCCGAAGCCCACTCTCCATACAGCAGTTTATGTAACAAAAAATATTCCCTAATCCTGCACACTCTAATGGCCAGAAACCCTGTAAATATGGTCTCAGCATTCTTCGAAGGAAAGAAGAAATACAGCATGACAAAGTCATGGCCAAAGTTACAAAGTCCATGAAGCCACTAAGCCTCGTGGCCTGGTGAGAGCTGATCGCTCCAGCTGACCTTTCTGAATGACTAGGATTTCCTTGACAGTTCTGTTTACCCATCTGAAAGCTACAGGTACTAAATAATGAAGCTGGACACGTACATCAAACTGTCAGGTACCAAACTGAATTTTATAATTATAAAAATATAAAAATGTTTAGTGTATTTATTATAATTATAAAAATATAAGAAGTTTAGTGTATTTCTTAACAAGTAGTATTTTCCCCAGACTCAAATTATCTATTCAACTTTATGATTTTATACTCATGTAACTACCTTCAAACTAAATTTTTTTTGAGCACCATAAACTCTCCTGGAAATGGAAGAGAATAAACTGTGGAGAGAGAATTAGGTCCATATACAAACATAATCCATAACCTTGAAGGGTTTTAGCTAAATAAAAAAGGCCAATTTTGGCATTTTAAAAATGTAAATTTTTGGATGTTTTCAACTTGATCCTCTTTTTTTCTTTTTCATGTATTTAATAAATACATGGGAGGCTGGGAATTTAGCTCAATGGTTAGAGTGCTTGGCTAGCAAGCACAAGGCCCTGAGTTCGATCCTCAGCAACAAAAGTTAAAAAAAAAAAAATACATGGGACAAAAGAAACCTGATTGAGCAGCATTTATGGTAGAGCCTATAAAAAAAAAAAGCCAAGAAAAGCCACATTTCTCCAGAGCTGATACACAAGGAATCAATTCTATAGTGTTAAACAGCTAACAGGTAGACTGTGAAACAGAAAGGAGAAAGTCTAGAGCACTTCTATTGCTTTTATGTGGCACTTGGTCCATTTTTTTCTCTTCAAAACAAATGCTGCTAGAGAGTTTATTCCTCTGCTTACGTTTACTATGTAAACCACCACCCGAGACAAACCAAAATCTGGTAGGACGCTTGAACACACGGTCACTGGTTTGAATAGCATTTTTAATAACAAAAAAAAACCTGTTTACATTACAATAGCTTACAACCATCTTTTTCAATACAAAGTAGATGGCGATCATACCGGTCTCCACATTTGACATTTCTCACCTCTGTGACACGCACAATACAAAGTCCCAGATGTTGACGTCAAATCAAGATCTGCACGAGTAAACTAGCCAAGTCAGCTCCCTCCTCTACTTGAGTAGGATCTATTAGTTATGAAAGAGTAATACAGACATAATTTTAAAATTAAGCAAATGAATTTGTTCTTCTGTTCTCCAGATACATCTTTCTCTTGAATTATATGACATTTGTAACTTTATCACAGATTTTACTTCCACACCTTCACAATCCCATCTCTAGAAGCAGTCACGATGAAGCCTTGTGTTGTCTGGAAGGTGGCGACATCCGTGATGATGTCGTGATGTCCCACAGGCAAAGACTCCGGGCCCCTTCGGGGGGCATCCTCACTGGGTCCTACTTTCTGCTTATTCTGAATTTCCTGTTTGATGGTTAGAAGTCAAGGAGATTAAGTCAGAAATTAAATCTATACCATTCTTCTTCCTCTCAGCGTCCTTGCTTCTAGGATCTGTTGTTGCTTTGAGGTTAACACTTCATGTAAAGTAATCAGGCTTTCACAAATAGCTGAGCAAAGAGTAAAACCAGTATGTCCAAAACAGCATTCTAAATTTCCAGTCAGTGGATCACTTGAGTAGTGTGGAACAGTTACTATTCTGTGCACATTAACTTATTAACATCAAAGAAAAAAGAAAACAAGATACATTAGATGTTCTAGCATTTCTAAAGCTCCTTAGGAAGAAGCATACTTCTTTTATAGAGCACTTTGGCCAGACACAAAACTGTCACATTTGAAATTTTTGTCTAAGTCGAGAACACAAGTTTTACAGTCCCAAAGGCCATGTCTGAATCTCAGTTTTCTGTTGACTGGCTGTGTGATCTTGGACTAATAACAACTTATTCATTCCTAAAATTCTTTCATATACGCTTCTCAGTCCTTAACTTTGTAAAGTACCTACTGTTCATTTTGAGTTACACACTTAGGTGTATTTTCTTTATTATAACTTAATACAAGGTGTATTTTCTTTATTATAACTTAATACAGAAAGGCGAAGAGAAAAACATTCCTTAAATTCAAAGGAATACTGCCAGTGTTGACCAAAGTCATTTTTGTACCTACGTAAGTTGAAAGAAACATGAAGAGTATAATACCTGAACGACCTCGGTGCCTTCTATTATTTTTCTATAGTAGGACACAGATGGGGAACTAGTACTTCCGGCCACAACATAAGATCTTTCTGGGTAAGCCAAGTCCCAAAACCTAGGGAACAGAAAATAAATGCTGATAATCTCTGCTGGATAACAAGCAAAATTAATCATTGGCATACATTCATCAACACGTTTCCTTTTGCATCATGGAAAGAGGTATTTCCAAAACCAACGGCATTAACATTAATTACAAGTAACGTATATTAATAGTTGTCCTTGCAAGGTTTTGATGATTTTCAACATTATAGTAACACTTTCATAAAACAAAGTATCCATCCATGTCTTAAGTATCAAGTATTTTTTGAGATACTGGACCTTATTTTCATGTCTGAGCCAGCGGTTAGCAGGATAGGATTCCCATCTGCAGGACTGCAGTAGATACCATGAACACTGTGAGGAGAATGCTTAAGAGAAAAATATAAAGTCAAATAAGAGACATCGCCAAACCCATAATGACAGTACCGTTTCCAGAGGCAAGTCAACTGTCAATGAGCTCTACAAGCCTTTGGTTAGCTGAAGAAGTGAGAGACATGTTGGGACTCTAAGGCTGCATTCTGAACAGAGAGGCACAGCTTATTTAGCTTGCCGGAATTTTTAGTACCATCTTGGGCAAAAGAAGAAAATCATCTCTACCTTTTGCCCCAATGCAGTACCCTTGGCAACATGACTAAAAAACACATTGTGAATTGAAAATTCATTTAATAAGCCTAACCTAGAGTACCCTTGTGATCCAGCCTGGAGGGAGGGCTCACTGCCGCTGCCCAGCATCACAAGGGAATCCTAACACACACCGCTAGCCTGCAAAATGACCAAAGTAAAAAGTAGAGATTTTAGTGAATGCACATCACTTTTGCACTATATCATAATGTCAAAAAATTGTAAGTCAGACCATCTTAAGTCAGGGGCCCTCCGTGTATGTAAGGTTATATTCCATTCCTTAATTAATCCAGGCTTCACCTGATTAACTAGGGTCTACTGGGGTTCCAAAGAGATACCAAAAGCCTTATGGAGTTAGCAATTAAAACATTCAATGAAGCAGACAGAAGCAAGCTTTAGGAGATAGAAAACATCTGTGCAGCACTGGCCACACGATATGTGATGTTATTAAAAACCCAAATTTAAACATAACCCAAAAGCCCAACAGAGAACCTGTTTGCTAACATGCCTAAATGGCTGTAAGATATAGACAATATCATCCATTACTGTAAAAACTGGAGACAAACCTGTAACTCAGAAAGCGGTGGTGCGCTGCTGGCCCAAAGAGTGAATCTTCTGTCGCCAGTCTCCATGTCCCACATTGATACTTCATTATTGCCCTGAACAGCTAAGAGAAAGTCCAGAACTACTAGTCAGACAAGGAGGAATGTACTTTCAGAGCTTTCACATCTTGGTGGCAAGTCAGCCTGTATCCATTTCTATTTTCCCACCTTCTAGTACTTTTAAACAAGATAACTCATAAGACAGGGCATTTTGTTTGTTTTTCCCAAATAACCTAACAGTAAATTATTTACTGATCACCAGCCAGTTGAAAACAAGTATGGGGTGGAAATATACGTAGATCCTGCCCTCAAGAAACCCACAGGCTAGAAGTGGAGGAGAAAAGATATAGGTAAACAATTAAGACAGTGAGAAAGAAAGAAAGTGCAAAGCTCCACCTGAACTCAAGAGGAAAAATTCACATCCAGTGGATGACATGCAAAGCAACCTCATGGACAAGATGTTTTAGCTGGTACTGAAAGGCAGGTAAAGCTGGACAGACAGACAGGCAGACCATGTCAGACAGAAAGAACTGAATGAGCAAGACATATCAAGCAAAATCTCTGGGTAGAGTTGGGGATTTAGCTCAAGTAGTACAGCGCTTGCCCTGGTATGATTTAGCTCAAGTGGTAGCAAGCGCAAGGCCCTGAGTTTGATCCCCAGCTCCCAAAAAATAATAAATCTCTGGGTGTTTGGGGATATCTGGGTAATTGGTCTAACTGAAGCATATCTGTGATAGGGAGAAGAGGCAGATTTCAAAAGTGCAAAGTGTAAGCCTAAGAGCAACTATCCCTTATGTGCTGTGGTGTAGGAGTAAAGACAATACACCAGGTTTCCTCACTTATTTATATTACTGAGCCAGTACAATTTACTATGGGTCAGCCACTGTCCTAGGCACTGAAGAAAAGATGGCAAACAAAGCAAAAATATTCCCTTTCGCATGGAACTTCCAATCTAGTGGGGACACTAAGCAAAAAAATACAAAAGCACTAAAGCTGGAGTGGTCCTCTCTATTCAACTTCTTTCCCAATCCCAGTGACCAGACTCTCCCCAATACCTTCCAGTGACACCCTGCTGTTACCAACCGAAAGACCTTATGGAGTTAGCAATTAAAACATTCAATGAAACAGACAGTAGCAAGCTTAAGGAACTAGAAAACACCCGTGCAGCACTGGCCACATGATATGTGATGTTATTAAAAACCCAAATTTAAACAACCCAAAAGCTCAACAGAGAACATGTTTGCTAACATGTCTTTTGTGGAACCCCTACACCCTCACCTCTGTACAAGTTCCTTGAAAATAAATCTTCCGACCTTCAGTGTGCCATCAGCTTCCTGCTGGAACCCTGACTGATGAGGTTAGAGAGTGGGCAAGAGGGCAGAATCTCCAGAGCATTCTGGACCACGGTGAGGAGTTTCTCTATTACTTGGAATAAGATTCCATTAGAAAGTATTAAGCAGAAGAAGCAGCAGCCTTAAGAGATACATGGAGAAGCAGGGAGTTATGAAGCTACTGCATTAGAAGAGGCATGTGATCATAGTGGTTTAGACTAGGGAGATAGTGAAGCTTCAGAATAGTAAAATGCGATCAAATTCTGGATCCATTTTCAGACAGAACTGACAAGACTGGCTGATGGACTGGAGGTGGGATGAGAAAGAGTCAATGACAATACCAGACTTCTGCTGAGTACCCAGCAGAGCTTCCGTTTACTGAGAGGATCCCACAGGAAGTGCAAGTTTGTCTCAGGGTATGACGCAGTGGTGGGAACACTCATCAAAGAGAAAATTAAGAATTCAGTTTGGACATACCAAATTTACAATGGCTACTGGAAATCATAGGCAAGATTATTTCTTAGTATATAGATAGAAAAACCTGAATGAATTTGGTATTTAAAACATGGGACCAGATGACATCATACAGAGCCCATGTCAAAGGAGAAGCGGTTAAGACCAAAGACTCTGAGGGAGACTACAATTTAAAAGTCAGCAAGATGAAGAAGTCAGGAAGACCAAGAAGTAGGAGAGAGGAGAGAAATGACCTTGGAACCAGGTAAGCAAAGTATTTCAAAAAGATGGCAATGGTGTCAGCTAACCAAATGATAACCCAGACAAGAGGAGGGCCCAGTCATGGTCATGCAGTCTGGCAGCATGGTGACTCCGACAGCAGCAGGGTGTGAGATGGACTACGTGTGTGAGAAGGGATCACAAAGAGCCTAAAAACAAGACCAGTGAGAAAACGTGAGAATAAAAAGCTATTATTTATCGAGCATCAATTGTATGCTAGACTAAGTGCTTTACATGTTTTACTTGAATTCCTGAAACTGTACAAGGTAAGTATTTTCACCCACATTTTATAAATGGGGAAAACTGGTTCCAAAGATTTGTGTGTCTTGACCAAGGAGTCATACAAAACAATGAGTGCCCAATGAAAGAAAGGACAGGGAGCTTGCAAGAAACACAACAGAAACACATCAACAAGAAACAGCAACTAAAAGGATGAGTCAAGGTTTCTCACTTAGATTTCTAGGATGGTGGCGGCAACTTTAACAAAATACGGAATACAGGAGAAAGCAAACAAACAAAATGAGAGACAGTGGTAGACAGGAATGGAGGGTTGGGGCAGCAACAACGGAGACTGTTTGCAAACACAGTAAATATGAGATGACAATGAAACACCAGTGGCGGGAACTTCCACAATTGGAACACAACCACACGTTTGGTCCATATATAAAAGTAAAACTCTAAAAACATGAGTCTTAACAACAGGGAACAATGTAGTTTCCAACAAATCCCCCAATACATGAAAGCCAGTCGTTCATCTCACCTGCAATCACCCAGGACTGGTACAACGGGTGCATGGAGAGGCGCCTGATTCGCGCCCGGGAAGGGTGACAGTGGCTGGAAATTGGCAGCTGGAACCTCATGTCCCAGCAAGCCATAGTACCACTGCTTGTACCTTAAAGAAAAAAAGCACAAAAAGATTGTATCTAATGAGCAAAGCATCTGAAGCTGCATTTATACAAATGGTAAATAGCATGTGGTATTTATACACAATTGAGTACTATGTTGCAATAAAGAAAGATAAACTTGAGGCATTTGTAGGTAAATGGATGCAACTTGAGAAAATGTAAGTGAAATAAGTCACACACAAACTCAAATATCATATGGTTTCTCTTATATAAGAAACACCATATCTATATATTTATATCTATATATACACACAAAAAGCAAAATAGAAGAGAGATAAACAGGAAGCAGGGAGGAGCTCAAATACTTGCGCAAATTACATATTCCGTTATTTCAAAAACACTTCAACATGTACGCTAATTTGTTTCATTTATACTACCAGTTTATCTTTGTTCACTAAAAATAATTTTGTGTTATTAACTACATTTCTTTTTTCTGAGAATCTTCTTGGTTTATGTCTTGTACTATGGATAACTACTTTAAAGATAACGATACAGTGTATACTCTTACTATTTTGTTATGAAACCTAGTTTTATTTTTTCATTAAGTTAAAAAAAAGAACTAGCTCCTCAACCAAAATATTCATATTCTACAGTTAGGAAAGGTCACAATAATTCTAGATTAGTGTTTTTTAATGCAACAGCAGTGTAATAAATACCAGAAATAAGTAAAAAAAAAAAATTATGTGACGTGATGGACTTGGCAATTGCCTGATGACATATTCTACAATGTAAACATATACTGAAACATTACACTGCTTTCTATAAATACATCTGTATATAATTATTATTTGTCAATTAAAAATAATCAGATCATTAGCAATGCCATTCTTAGGTACATAACCTGAAACAAATGGAAATATATTTTCAATACAAAAACCCACTTACAAATTTT
This sequence comes from Hystrix cristata, assembly GCA_004026905.1. Classification (NCBI taxonomy): domain Eukaryota; kingdom Metazoa; phylum Chordata; class Mammalia; order Rodentia; family Hystricidae; genus Hystrix; species Hystrix cristata. The sequence goes on along the minus strand of PVJO010018031.1, from coordinate 16,125 downwards.
TGCAGGTTTACTCAGAAAAGGTAAAAAACTAAATTATCCATAAAAAAGAATATTATTCATCAATAAATTAAAAACTCCTCATATGCACAACCACATAGAAAAGTCTCACAAGCTTTATGCTTAGTGAAAAAGGTATATACTTTATGATTCTAATTATAAGACATTTTGGAAAGGGCTAAAACTATGGAAACAAGTCAGATGAGTAGTTTTGTCAGGGTCTAGGAGGAGGGCACTGAATGAAAAGGGGTATGAGAAACGTCTGTGTACTGTTTACGGTGAGGGGAACAGTATTGTATATATTTTTCAGAATTCATCCACGTAATTAAATACTTTTTAAAACTACCAACAACGAAACGGAAGAAAGCAGTAAGCAAGATCACATGCTACATCTTCAACCTTTGAGGAAAAGGGGTGAGAAAATAATAAAGTGAAAAACCTTTTTAGTTCTCTCACACTAGGCACTGATGGATACTTTTAGCTCATTAAAATTTCAAAGCAAACTCTGAAAGATGAGGCAAGATGAAGATGCCGAGACAGAGGAGTTAAACAGCTTGCCTGAGGCTACCAGAATTTAGAAACGTGTCTGCGCAAACTCAAATGCTATTTTCCTTAAATCAAGACTGCTGCTTCCCTGGTAGAATAAGCAGATACCACTGTGACCACTACGATGACTATAAAGAGGCTCATTTAAGCACAAGGAGAAAGGAAACTGGTATATACCTTGTGATACTAATTTCATTTTCAAATATGCCTTTTAATGAAAAATAAATTACATGTGATAACACGATTATGAAAAAAAGAAAAGGAGGTGGGGAAAATGACCAAGGAAGGAAAAAGGAAAACCAGCACTGGCAAGATGCAACTGTAGGCATCAGTGGCACGGAAAGCCCGGTCAGTGGCCTGAAGGTCGGCTTACCAATGCAGAGCCAGCACTGATGGATGTCCACCGCAAAGGAGGTGATGAGGCCTGACTTCAAATCATGCTTTAATGTCCACGCATTGCTTGAAGACCTGAGGTCCCAGCCAACCAGAGAGCCATTCACAGTGGCATAGGCGAGGACAGACTGTGCCCCCGAGTTGAAGTGATGCATGTCCACAACACAGCCATCCTCCTTCAGATCCAAAATTCTAGAAAAGTACACAAAGCAAAAGGCAAATGCAAAGCCTGCATTTTCTAGTCAATGAAAATGCAGCACTGATTTCTGTTTAAGGTAAAATTATATCCTGACCCTGATTGAGAAATAAAAATTATGTGACCCAATTAAGATAATTACAGCTGAGGTATTTAAAAAAAAATTTTACACTTACAGAAGAATTGCAAAAATTGCAGTTTCTGTATACCCTTCTTCACTCAGCTTCTCCTCATGTTAACATCTTATATAACCACAGAACTATTGAAACAGAGATTAACCACAGTTCCAGTATAGAACACATTCTGGTATTATCAGTTTGGATTCCACAAGTATCCTTCTACTCACCCAAGATTCAATTTAGGATACCACATGGCATGGAGCTTTTATGTCTCTGTAGATACCTCCAATCTGTGACAGTTCCTCAGTCTTTTACAACCTTGATAGTTTTTAAGACTACTGGTTAGTTATTTTGGAAAATATCCCTCACTTTGGATTTGTCTAATGTTTCTAGTTCTCTCAATGGTCAGAGATAATATATATTCGCAGACACATCTATGTTTCTCTACCTATTTCAAATATATGCAGCATCTATATTATTAGTCCATACTGCAATCTCCAATTCCAAGTCATAAGTTCATTCTAGCCTGGCCCCTTATTTGTGCCTTCTTTCTGCATTAGTGAGAAACCTGGCTCTCCTTATCTATAACACATTTACCCATTTTTTCAACCTTAGAAAGTAGTTTCAGAATTGTTAAACCACACTCCTGTGAAAAATAACCAACTGGATACAATGTTTTGAGTTCAGTCCTTTTGTCATTAGCCTTGCGGTATCCAGTGTTTTCCAAAGTTACTCAGGTTGGTCCTCTATTCTCTATGCTATGCCCCTTGACACGATTATATAATCTAGCTGGAAAACAAATTCATTTGTCACAAACTGTATTTCGGCTTTCTCCATCCATCCTCACTGATTTTTAAGTTACATACAGTAGAATTCACTTCTTTGTGGAATACAATTAAATGGGTTGTGACAAATATATAGGCTTGTACCTTGCACCACAGAACCACAGAAAAGTGTTCTGCATCCCCAAATTATCTTGTGCAGCCCATTTGTGGCCAATCTATGTGTTCCCTCAACTTTGTAGAAACCACTGATCTGTTCTCCTCCCTGTAACTTTCTGTTTCCCAGGATGTCACATAAATGGAAATATATAATGCACAGCCTTTTGGATCTAATTTCTCTCAAATTAGATCTAATTTTTTCTAGCAGAATGTATTTGAGATTCATTGTTGTTGTTGCATAAGCCAATAATTTATTTCTTTGTATTGTGGAGTACTACTCTACTGTATACCAGTCCTTTGCAAACTGAGGCACTTTGAAAACTCTGAATGTCATCGGGCTGAGGATGTAGCTCAATGGAGGAGCCCATGCCTAGCTTGCTTGAGAACATGGGTTTGATCCCCAGCCCTGCAAACAAAACAAACATAAAAATCACACTGGCCAGCCTGTGTGATTACTACATACTGCCCTTTTACATAGACTGGTTATATTTTTATCTCTTAAATTAGAGCTCAGCAAATATTTTCTATAAAGAGACAACATTTTAGACTTTCTGAGTCACATACGTATCTTGCATAGTCTTCTTTGTTTTTTTACAACCACTTAAAAACACAAAAATCATACTTTGTGGACCATACTAGGCTGTAGTTTGCTGACTCCTATCGCAGATAAACAATATATTTATAGATACTCTACTTGTGACTATATTGTTCTATAGAAGGATGATGAAAATCAAGATGGCAAATAAAATATGAAATGATTCTTCCCACAAATTCTAATTTACATAATAACAGTTGATATGCTGAATGAAATGAAGGACTCACAGCAAGGTTTCTTTGGAGCGCACAGTAAAATCTACACTTTCTGGCAAGGTCTCCCAATCTAGGTAGTAAATATTTGCTTAAAGACAGTAACATTCACAGTGAAAAATGCCATCCACTGTGAGATAACCATGTACAGAATGTGCACGTCTGGTAAGTGCCCTGCTATATAGTCATCCTCTGCTGAAACGAACTGTAAGGAAAATTAGCATCTGTCTAGCTAAAGGCCATATATAAAATGTTCTGGACAGAAGTTGCTAAAATCTGTTTAGGGGATGTGTTGAAAACACACATACTTTTAAAAGCAAAAGCAAAACGAAAAACAGAAAAATAAAAACAAAACAAAACAAAGAAATCCTAGGTGACCCAACAAATATTCTTTTCTGCCTTAGGCTATACAATAACCATGAGTTATTATCCACTCAAAGTTTGATTTTGCTTTCTTCTCATGAGGCCCACTTCCACCTGGCATGCCCTGTGCAACCTGCCTGCCTCAGCTGACTAACTCGCTTCCAGCTTCCGGTCTCCTCTCTCCCTTTCAAGTAGGCCTCTGCCATCCAAACACCATGGCATATCACCATATTACACTAGAATGTCTACTTGTCTCTATCTCCCACTAACCTATGTATATTTTTTTTTTTTGAGCAGCACTTTCAAAACAGCTTTACTGAGATGTAATTCATCTAATATTCTTATTCTTAAAGATCATAGCTTAACTGTCTTTGGAATTCTCAGTGCGTAACGCATATTGGTTAGCCAAAGAATTGCCCTGCTTTACCTTTAAACAGCTTATTTTACATGAGTTTAAACAACTACAATTTATAAAAAGTGAAAGAAATTCCTAAATGAAACTAATCAGCATTTTAAAATAATAAATCATACATCTAAAAATTCTATATTCACATCAACTTCAGAGATTTTAATGCCAAGAAAGAGAAGGCTGATACTGTTTTCTTTAATTAAGAACACTCAAAGCCAGGCATGGTGGTGCATGCCTGTAATCCTAGCACTTGGGAGGCAGAGGCAGGAGGATTGCCATGAGTTCAAGGCCACCCAGGGCTACATAGTGAGCTCAAGGCCAGCCCGAACCCTGGAATGAGACCCTGTCTCAAAAAAACGACAAAAAAAACCCACTCAAAATCAGGGCTGGGGATTTAGCTGGGTGGTTAGAGTGCTTGCCTACCAAGCACAAGGCCCTGAGTTCAATCCCCAGGACCCAAAAAAAAAAAAAAAAACAAACTCAAAATCAGTCAGACAATGGTGTGCTTTCAACGAGTTGGACAGACAATGTAATAATTATATTATTTAAACAAGCTCCAGCCTGGCATGAGTCAGTTCAAAGCTGCGGTTCTAACTCTTCTATGAATTGGCAGAAAATAAGATATAAAGACATTGTCTCCTAAAAGTAACTACACATGGTGGATTTAAGTTGGAGGAATAGTCTTACTTAGTTCATGGCCCTAAAAGAAGTGCAACGTAAGGGGCTGCAGTGATCCAAACTATATTGCAGGGTACAGGAGAGAGGTGACTTACCACAGTGTGCTAAATGCAAGGTTTAAAAAAGAAAAAAGATAGTTACCTGCTTTGTAGAGGATGGATTTTAGGAGACTTGGGCAGCTTCGAAGCCTCGACCCCAAGAAGCTGGACAGCGCCGTTATCAGATGCTGTGGCTAAGTAGTGAGAGCCTTGGCAGAATGTGAGTGTCTTGATTCGTCCTCCAATTCGGCTATATGTAAGAATAGATCTGAGGGAAAGAAAAGTAGGATCTTATTTCTGAAACGGCCCCAAGCACAGTATTACTAATATCAAATATCCACAAAGTTAGTAGCAGCCCATTTTATCTTCCTGATTTCCTAACAACAATCTCGCCACAAAAGCAATGGTACAAAATTATTTTATTCTGATAATCTCAAGTGGACATCTTCATATATGTCTATCACAGAAAACTGACCTCCTTTTCTAATCAGAAGCCCAGTAGTTATGGTCCTGACCCAATTCTCCTTCAACTTTTGCAATACCAACTATCTATATAATCTTGGCCAAACTACTTAATCTATTGTGTACTCATCCACAAAACAAAAATAGTACCTTACTTACCTAACAGGATCACGGCAGAAATTAAGTTCAGTGGTACCTCAGTTTATGAACTTGTTTTATAATTTTAGGCAAGATGGCAGGGTTGTGTTTGTCAACTGAATGGAAGAAAAATTTTGCCATATGCTTTTGTTTGCAACAGAACTGTTTGCAAACAGACGTGTTTGTGAACCAAGGTATTACTGTAATATATAAACCATTCAAACATTTATAAATGCAAAATTGTATTATACTTGATCTCTCTCACACACATGATCAACCTCTCAAGCTGTCTTTTTCTAATCATACTCCTTTAAACTCACAAACTTTTCAAATTTGTAATCTAGACAGAATGCTTTCCATCAGGACCAATTCCCTGCTTCATTAACTCTGCACACAGATTGTATCTTTACCCTTCAAAGGAGCCATACCTCTAAAAGGTCACAATCACTAACCACATTTATTATTCCATCTTTTGGGATTTATTTCATTTTACTGTACAAGCTAATACATATAAAATGGATAAAAATTATTAAAATGTTAAAAAACAAAGAGAAGTAAAAACATTTATAACACCACCTAGCTAGAGAGAAACCCTTACTATTCTGCTATATATCCTGAATCTATATCCAGAGTCTTCAATACTGATCTCTCTAGTTCACTTTTTCTTAATAACAGCCTTATTAATTTTCATACACTATAGATTACATTTTTAAGATGTACAATTCAGTGATTTTTAGTACATTAACAGAACTTTGCATAGACCACCACCAATTCTAGGTCACTTTCATCATTCCTAAGAAACCCAAAAATAAATTGTCCTAATACTCATTAGGATTTATTCCCCATATCCTGCTGTTCTGACCCCCTAGCAACAAATACTCTAATTTTTTATGAATGTTCTTATTCTGGACACATCATAAAAATGCAGTTGTACATTATATGGCTTTTTGTATCAGCTTTCTTTCATGTAACATATTGACACGTTTTTCTATGTTGTACTATGTAGTGCTTTGCTCCTTTCTATGGCTCAGTATTATTCCACTGATGGATATACCACACCGGTTTACCTAGGTATCAGCTGATGAATGTATGGTTTGTTTCCAGTTTTGGGCTATTACAAATAACACTGCTATAATGTCTGTGTATGAATCATGAATCTTGGTGTAGACATATATCTCAAACACAATGCCTAGTGTGGACCATACAGTACTGGAGATGAGTAAAGAGAGCCAAGGATAAGGTAATGGCGGACATGTTGGGTCTCTCAATACGCTGTGTTCTTTCACCCCTCTTTTAATATCGAGATCTAATCTGCACACCACAAAATTTGCAACCATCAACATTATCTAATTCCAGAACAGTTTATCATCCCAAAAAGAAACTTTGCACTCACTAGCTATCATTGTACAATGTTCCTTCCTCCAAGTCTTGGCCCTCAAGTGACAACTACTACTAATCTACCTTCTGTTTCTATGGATTTGCCTCTAAATCTAAAATGTATCTCTCTACATAGTGTATCACTGGATCAAGTTTTTTCATCCTTTCTATCAACTCTGCCTTTTGATTACATTTAGTGTGACTTACATCTTACATTCTGCTATTTGTCTTCTGTGTCTTACATATTTTTTTCTATTTTTGTTGTTACCTTCTTTTGCTTTAAGTATTTTCTTAAGTACTTAATTGCTGTTGTTTTTATGTTTTTGAATTTTTCTAAATGTTTCAAGTTGTTTTAATGCTTTTGAATTTTACTAAAAGTTTCAAGCTTAAGTAGTTGCCCTAAGAAATAAAATTGACATTTGAAAACAATCAGATAAATACCAATTTCATTTCAGTATTACACAAAATATGGGATTGAAGATATAGCTCAGTGGTAGAGCACTTGCCTAGCAAGCACAAGGCCCTGAGTTCAATCCCCAGCAGGCAAAAAAAACCCCAAAACAAACCCACAAAATTTGTTTTGTTTCTTCCTCCTGCTATTCAACTACTGTCACCCAGTACTGTTATTACATATCTATACTATAAGCCCACAGACACAGTCTTGTATCTTTATGCAGTAGTTGTTTTAAATTGAAGAGCAGGTAAAAAGAGTTATAAGCAAAAACAATTGAACATTCTTTTAATATTTACTTATGATTTTAGCTCTACTTTTTATTTCTTCAGAAGGATTTAAATCACTGTACCATGTCTTTTCAACACAAAGAAGTCAATTTAGTATTTCTTGGGAAAATATGCTAACAATATAGTCCTTGTTTTTGGTTATGTTGAAGCACACTGTCATTTCTGGAGGACAACTTTATGAGATAAAGATTACTGGCTGGCAGTTTTTCCTTCTGGCGCTGAATATGTTGTCCATATTTGTGACTTCTAACCTCTATCACTTCTGGTGAAATGTCCATTAATCATATTTTAAGGTCTTTTAGATGTAGTCACTTTTCTCTTAATGCTTTCCCAAGTCCCTGTCTGCCTGTCTTTCCAGTTTGTCTGACACGTCCACGTAGCACAGCTCCTTTGGGAACCGCACAGGTTGTCCACTAGTACTGTGCCATTCTGTACAAGTGCCTGGAGCAGCCACACCTGTCGGTATCTGCGGGTGTCCTGAAACCAGCCACCGGACACCAAGGGACAGCTACGCCCTCGCTGCTCTCCTCCTGGAACTCATATATGTGCTGAAGTGTGTGATGGTGCCCCCCAGGTTTCCTCAGGCTCTGTCCATCTTTCCTTATTCTTCTCCTGTTGTTATCTCTGACTGAATGTTGATTATCTTTAAATCTGCCAATTATTTTTTCTCTTGGCAGTTAAAATCAGTAGTTAAGATTGTCCCGGGAGTTTCTTCAGTATTTTTTTTTCAACTCCACAATTTCTATTTGGTTATCTATCATTTCTCTTATATGGTCTTTCAGCAAGACACTATCCTCCTTCCTTCTTTAAACATGGTTCCTTTCAGTTCTCTGAACATATTTGTAATAGCTAACTCAAAAGTCTGTATGTTCAGTGTCTGGGACGACTGAGTGTTTCCACCAGCTGCCCTTCTTCCTACGCACAGGCCACCCTTTCCTGTTTCTTCGCCTGACTTGTGTTCTCTGGCGATGGGGTCTTGGGCAGCACCAAAGCCATTCTAACCCCTCCAGGGGCTACCAAGGAGCTAGTTTCATGGCTACCATAGTTGGGGGCTATTTGTTTTCAAGGTTACCACACAACTGGGTAGAAGGGGCTAAAATTAAGTAAGTTAAACACCACATGACATAAACATCACTGTTCTGAGAGTAAGATATTTTTCTTGACTATATGCTTTGGGGATTATTAAACTTTAATTTCCAGAGTTCTAAGAAACCTATCGGTTTTTTGCCAGTATTTGCACTGCTTTCATGGAAGAACAGTTCTTGTGGGTCCTTAGTCTGCCATTCCAAAAACAAACTCTATATCCCCTTCTTGAACTTATATTTTTACACAATATTTCAATATTCTTCACACTAAAGAATTTATTTCCAATCAGTGTCATAGTTGCATCATCCCTTTTATATACAATTTTACCCCTACTGCTGAACCTTTAGTTTGTTTCTAGTTCTTTTTTTTAAACTATTCTAAATAAAAGCAAACTCTAAATAGCCTTAAAACTATTAGGTGGGTTTATTCTCAGCTATTTTTTTAGGATCTGTACATCATAAAGGCTCACGATATTTATTGTCAACAGCCCTCCAGGGAAGGTGTCTGGACGCTATTCCACCAGGGGGCACTAACTAGAGGAGCCTGAGCTTACCAGGATTTTCTGCTACTTGGTTTTTCCACTGCATGTGAGTGAGGCCTCCAAGCACCCTTCTTAAAATTCTCTCTTTTGTTACATTCTGTGATTTGACAAAAATGGTTTTTTCTCTCCTCTCTTCTGTCCCTTCTGTTCCTGTCTCCAAAATTCAATTTCCCAAGGTTCAGACCTCAGGCCCCCATTGTCCTTTATGTTCCCTTTCTTTCAGAGTAGCCATACTACTACAGACAGCTAAGTTATACAGAAATTAATATGCAATCAGAGAGGGATTGGGCCCTCAAAGAAGTTAGCACAAAAAATAAAGACATCACAATTGTGGCTGGATGCAAATTTGAAGAGAGCCAGGCCTCTGGATGGAAACGCAACAGCCAAGCCTCTATGCTTCCCCACCCCAGAGAGAAATAGCAATTTGAGATTATAACATGCTGAGCTCCACCTGGTTCAGTGGGCCTAGACAAGCATCAGACACATAGATGGGTGACCGGAACATCTGGACCCATACTCCCCTCCCTTTCCAAGAATTCCTTTGATCTTTCCATATATCCTTGCCACATGACTTGTTTCCCTACTGGGTCAATATTAGCTAAGCAACAATACTTGTAATCCTATAGGTTGACTGTAGTCTGACCCATGCTATACTCATAGTGATTTTGCTGTATAAATTACCCCTGACAAAGGGCCTTGGTGGCCACCCACTTGGGATCCCTTCTGAAAATCCAGGAGCTATTCTCATTTCCTATAAAATCCAACTCCCTCCTTCGGTTTGTGACTTCCTCCAAGTTGTGAGACCAGCGTAGGGACAGGGGACACTGTAGGTTAGGGAAAAGGTAGAGCAAAGGCCTCATCGAGATTTATTAGAAATTAATAGACAACTTTGGCCTCTGCAGCCAGACTTGAAAGGCAAAGGCAACAAGACTCCGGCAATTAGGAAGAGAAAAGCAAAGAAATTAGATCTAGGAAGGTCCCAGGTAATGTGAGTAATGTAAGAATCACAAACTTTCCCTTTATTTAACCCTGAAGGTCCCCACCCTAATCTTACCCTCCACCAAAGGACAGGGAAAGGTCACATGGCTAGAAGAAACCCAAGGTTAGGATGAAAGACAAGTCACAGAGCCAATCAGATTCCAGAAATCTATGTGGGGCAAGGATCTCAATATAAGAGGCTGGAGACAAGAAATTCATGAGTTATTCAGTTTTGAATACTTCCTACTCATGCAGAGTAGCTGTCTACCACCTTGCCCCTCCCCCCCCACTCCCCCTTTTCCCCTTTCCCTGCCTTCAAATAAACTGCACAGGGACGTCTCTTGAGAATCCGAGCAGGTTTTCAATAGGATGGCCTAGACCTGATGTCAGCCTAAGGCACGGAATCCCAGCATTGCCTCACAGGACCCCGATGTGGAAGTTCCTTGAGATCTGGACAATATAAAGGAAGCCATGAGGAGACTTCACTATCATACCTTTCCATGATAACACATGTTGGGTCTCCCAGACGCAGCATGTACTTAATCTTCCATTTCTGCCTTTTTAAATAAACTTTGCCACCACTTTTTGCTCATTTTGTTCAACTCTCTGTTCCAGGCGAGAAGAACCTAGAATCCAATTCCAAAAGGAAAGGCGAACGATCCAGAACCCAGTAACGTTTAGTTGGTGAGCCACTTTTTAGATATATGCTACTCGATAACACAAGGGCCTAAATAAATAAACTGAGTAAGCTAAGTAAACTAAAGGCGAGATAATTCAAACTTCGAAGGAAATTAGAGTATAGTACAGAAAACAAAGAACTGATGAATCCGCTTGTCAAGGTGTAGCAAAAGGCAGCTTGCAGGCAGTGAAAAGGTAAGTTTTATTAAAAATTAATAGGAAGGGGCTGGAGATTTACCTCAGTAGTACAGCACTTGTCTAGCAAGTGCAAGGCCCTGCGTTTGATCCCCAGCACCCCTCCCCCCCAAAATTAATAGGGAATCTTACTAAAAGCAGCTTCTGCCTCTACAGGTAGACCCTACAGTTAGAGCAATTAAAAAGACAAAGGAGAGAGAGGCACTAGGTAACACAATTACCACAAGAATTTATCAGAAAGAGATAAAAAGGAGGAAGCCAGAAACATAAAAGACCAGGGACAACAGTCCGTCACCCCACTCTGACAGAATGCAAAGGAGATGAGAGGAGGCCGCCTCGGGACTCTTATTTAATATGTAAAACATACACCTACACATGTACACACGTATGTACATATGCTCTCACTTTAACATTAATGTATTACTGCCCCAGATACACACATGTCTCCTTTACTTAATCACTAACTCTAATTTATCATTCATTCTCTAGGGCTCCCCCCACACTCATGCATCACAAAGGGACCAGAAGAAATCAAACAGCCAGTAAGAATGTAGACAGGGATGCTCCGGTGAGGGTCAAAGATGGCCAGAGAGCCAATCAGATGGGGACAACTTCCAGAGGCCTACATGTGGGATGGGAGAAATCACCAGTCCTAAATAAAAAGGTGCTTGAGGACAAAAATCCCATCGGTATTCACTTCTGATGCCCCCTACTCTTCTGCAGGAGCTTTTAATCTTCTCTTTTCCCATTCTTTTCCAATAAACTATCTTCCTTTACTTTAAACTCTGCCTCTTTAATTCATTACTATTGCTGAGTTTACAGTCCCAGCAGTTGCAAGTTCCAGAGGAGTGGGGCATACATCCTACCCCACCACAAGAGGACGCCTGGCAGACGGCAGCAGTGACAAACAACAGCAAGAGGCAGTGAACCACATTCTCTGCTTCTCCACTGTGCACACCACATAAACGTCTAGATCCAGGCACTTCCTTGGTGTCTTTCTGTCCCCCTTTTTCCGCAGCATCCTTCTTTGCTGCCTCACAACAAGAACCAGAGGGGAAAAGCTGGTTACACCAGGACTCTGCAAGGCTGAGGCAGAAGGATCCCAAGTTCAAACCCAGCCTGGGCAACTTAAGATACTTGGCAAGATCTACCTCAAAACAAAAATAAAGGGATGGAGGACACAGCTCAGTGTGAAGTCCCTGAGTTCAATCCCCAGTACCACAAAAAGTAAAAAAAAGGAAAAATAACTATAAATAACTTAATTATATACATTATGATTAACTCAATGATATACACGCTGAAGATTTTACAAGCATGTACTGGTAACTGCAACTTGCTTTGAAATCATAACAACGAAATGGGGGTTGGAGGTGTAGCTCAGCAACAGAGCACCAGCTGAGCATTCCTGAGGACCTGGGTTCAGTGCCCCGCAACAAAAAGCAAAAACAAAAACAAAAAACATGAATGTACTGTAAAATATTCAAACTTTCATCGTAGGTTTGAAAATTCCATGATAAAATGTGAATTTTAAAATTGCCAGACAAACTTACAATTCTTTTATTGATTTTTGCATTTCTATTCTGATCACTGCAATGGAAAGAGCAAATAAACAGAAAAACAATAATTAAGCACATGTAAAAACACTGAGCGCTTTCAAACAAATACATGATTAGCACAAAATCTTATCAGGCCAATAAGAAGTAAGCTTAAATTATAGTAATACCGTGGTTCATGAACAGTTCTATTCGCAAACAATTCAGTTCTCAAACAAAAGAGTTCACAAATTCCGTATCAGTGACAAACACAATCCTGGCCATCTTTCCCCAAAATGTAAAAAGTTCGTGAACCCAGTTAACACTGTATTTTAGTTATCAAAGATATTTTTTGTTTGATGATATTTTGCCTAATTATGGTCAATAAACCGATAACGAGAAAAGCAGAGACTCCCACATCCTTTAATATAGATGAGATTCAATTTTGATTTCTAATAGCTTTCTTTTCAGACCAAACTAGGCAAAGAACAAATAACATGGTAGAACTGAAAAGACACAGAGCAAAAGAAAAAAGGAGCTGGAGTCAGACAGCAAATCAGGGAAGGACACAGCTATAAAGTTGTACAAATCTAAACTACTTATGGAAAGGCATTTGTTCTCCTGACACAGCTGGCCGTTCCATCAGTTTTTACTTTCTTCTTGCTCGTCAGCAAATTTTGTTGGCTCTAACATCAAAACATTTCCAGAATATGAACCTTTGCCCTTATCTACACTGCTACTACCAGGCCTCTGCCACCATCTCCTCTCCCTTTAATTACTGTAATAATCCCGTCTTGCCCTTCCCCTCTTTATAGTCTATTCTCAACACAAAAGCCAGAGTACCTCTAATTCAGATCATGTCTTTCCTCTGCTCACAACCCTTCAAAGTTTCCCATCTCACAAAAAGTCCAAGTCCTTCCCAACATCCTGTGAAACCCAGTCTCTTACCCCTCCTACCTCTGCCTCAGGCTTGCTCGGCTACAACTACACAGGCGTGTCTGCTGTTCCTCAAACATGCCAAAAATGTCTCTTCCTTACGACCTTTGAAATTCTTGTTTCTTCCACTAGAATGCTCTTCCACAACACATCCACATGATTCCTTTTTTCTTTTTTTTTAAACCCTTACCTTTTTAAGTGTTTCAAATGTCATTTTTCTCTGTGAGGCATTCTCTGGCCAATTTATTTAAAATCCTTTCCTACCCCACCCCTACCTGCATTTCCCATTCCCCTTTCCAGCTGTATTTTGTTCTATAAGATTTTTTTAACTATCTAACACAACGTCACGCTTTTTATACTTGTCTCTCACTTACAGAACAAGGAATTCTGCCCCCATTTATTACTGCCATATCCTGGGTACCTAAAATAGTGGCTGTTACAGAGTAAGCACTCCATAAATATTTGTTGACGTGAGTGTTTAACTGATGTATTCCTGATCATGTTACCTAGTTGTGGTGGTCTTTCCCTCCATCTTTTGGCTGTTCCAGATTTTCACTGTACCATCATTTGAACATGTTGCAAAAAGTGAGTGTTCATCGGAGACTCTAATTCGATTCACAGCAGATTTGTGTTCATGAAGATGTGCAACTAGTAGGCCTTTAGGACGCCATCCTAAGACAAATCAAAGGAATGTATCTTAAACTACAGTTTGCAAATACAATCTCTCACCCTCCATCTACAATCAACAACTACTAGCTTGAGAACTAAACAATTCAAAGCTACTGTTAGCTAACACAGGGGTCCACTGGACGCTGACAGATGTATTATTTATTATCTAAGCTATTGAGAATAACAAGTATTGCTCCAAGAGCTTCCAAAGACTCCTCCTGGTGCCCTTCTCCGGTATTTGAGATGGCACAGCTGTCACTTCCTACCCTAACCACCTACTCTACTGTTCAGTAGCATGAAGTAATGATTATCCTAGCCTAGGCAAACTGGGAATGGACAAGACAGTGTGAGCACGAAAGTCTCAAAAACCCATCTCCACCATACCTTAACTGACTTTAGGTTACTTAAACTCCGTGAGGTTTAATTTCCTCAAGTTTAAAAATGCTGGGTATATTACCTGGCCCAAAGGATGAAAGTATGGATAAATGAATATATGAGAGTCTAACATTTTCCCTAGCCCAAAGTAAGCACCGAGATGTTGTTTGAGTCCCTCTCTACCTGCAAACATTTATTCTATGATATAAACATATTAGTATAAATAGTATTATAAATTGCCACCCAGACTGTTTATACACTTTCCAGTACTTTTCTTATATAAGTAACCTTCGACGTACATTCCATTATGTATATGCTGTGTATTATTCACTTTATCTAATAACTTACAAATTCCCTGAGGCTCTGAAACCATGTCTTAACCATTCTGAATCAAAACTGTCTTCAATCTTTGATGAATAATCATTTTGTAGTATGTATAAAATTTTGTAATATTTATTTGATGTTCAAGTAGAACAGAAAGTGGTAAGGATCATACTGTACTAGATGTCAGCACTGTGACTAATTTGGCAGTAACAATGTCATTTGAGAGATGATTTCTTTTTACCAAGAAACAAAAATGAAACCAAGACTATTACCAAACCTGATGTATGCTAAGACAAAAACAGAATGTGTGCCCTTGGATCTCTAGGTCACTCGTATGGGAACAACGGCTCAATGTGATTTTTAAGAAGATGTGATAAATCTGAAAGGGACTAAAAAAACCACTTTCTCACAAAGCCTAGATAATCTACCAGGCTATGCTGAACACTTCCTCAGAGAAAATCAACTTTACACAACCATTCAAGTGTGGAAAGAAAAAAATCAAGAACCTGTCACCGCACATTTCTTAAATCACAAAATTTGACAGCTTTTCTCTGATTACCAGGTAAATGTGTAACTGAACTCCACTTAAGTATAAAATGCCACTTATTAAGATAAATTGTATCATAAAAGTAGATAGTTTATGGTCTTATTTTTCTAGTTTTTAAACAGAACTGGTAACTAATACTGACCTATATCACAGAAATAGCTTTAAAATTCTGGATTATTTATTTTGCTAAGAATATGTATGTCTGAAAAAAAGAATATTTATGTCTAGAGATGCTGCTTACAGCTTAAAAGTATTTTCTAAATCTTTATATCACTAACCTTATACCAACATTTTCCCTGATTCCACAGCAAAAACTCAAAGAAATTCACATAGTTCTTTTAAAAGACCATACATAAGTACACTGCACATTTCTTCTCAGTGTTTTCAAGTTAAATTTGTATTACTAAAACCTAAATACAAAAGCTCATTAATTCTTTTTAAACTACAAATCTAGTATTGACTACTAGCTCTGCCACATTACATGGGGTGGGCCACATTTTCATCTGAACTATCTGTAAATTTCTTTTAAATCTTCTTAGACTATAAGAAGTATTTCCCCAAAATCTTAAGGTTGATAATCACTAAATGGTTATAGTTTTTAAAGAATCTAATATTGTCCAAATGTTCTATCTCTTCCTTAATATTAATAGATTAAATGGTAAACTTTCTGGAAAATGGAAACAGGAGTTGAACAAGGTTGACCTCCAATCAAAGCAGCCTAACACTGGGCAGGTCAAATCTGCTGCTACAAATGGGAAAATGAGGACCGACAGGCAATATTACTAAGTGACCTGCCTACATATGGCACTGCAAGTTGCACCCTTAGCTAAAAAGTCCCAGCTCCACAAATATGCTTTAAGATTCTTTATTTTATTTTTATTGCTTCTTCCTCTGGGTTTCTCAGGTGATATGTCCTAACTCCCTGTGTCTGGGAAAAATACAGGTTGAATACCCTTCATCCAAAATGCTTGTGACCAGAAGTGTTTCAGATCTTAGGGGTTTCTGTGAACACCCCTAACAGAAAATCTATAATCAGAAGTGCTCCTAAATTCTAAAATC
>PVJO010018030.1:0-37656 GCA_004026905.1 Hystrix cristata | reverse complement strand
TCTGTAATGTACATAATAAAGCAGCTTGATTTGAGGATTTTTATATCCTAGCATACTTCCAACACAAACTATTTTCAGTAAAGTTATTAAAGCCTCTGTGTTAGCTATGAAATTATGGGTTTTGAAGAGATCAAAAATAGTGCAGTGGTGGCTCTAGTGTTTGGTTTATTTTTAGCCCTTCTTTTGGTCAATAATTAACTGATAGGCCAACTGTCTCTTTAGGCCACTCTTTGATAAAGGTAATAAAACCTTGTTATATTTGTATAATAAAATGTTCTGTTTGGATTTGTTGAAGGTGGGTAGGGAGGCATCTACAAGACTGCATGAGACTTATCCAAAATGATGTTAGATTATTAGCAAGCAGGTTGTAAGGAAGGGTTACAAAAAACAATGATCTCTCGCCTGGCAAATATCACTCTGTCTTTAGAGACCAAAGCTTTGTTGTAATACAGTCTGCCATAGCAACCCAAGATTGATCTCTTCCTGTTTACTGATACCAGAGATCCTAGAATAGCACAGTGTAGTTTGTGTCTGCTAGTGTTCACTCTGGATGACAGCTGGCACAAGAAACCAAACTCTGCATCCTGGAACAAAGATAGTTTCCGGCTCAGTGCAAATTCCATTATAGTGTTTTATAAGGTCAAAAAGGTAGCTTAGCCTTCTAAAGCAAATTTTTCTTTTTTAAATTGCTTATAATTTAGGCTTCCATTTGACATTATAAAAAGTACTTCTGTTCATCAACAGCCACCATTCAAAAAAAAAAGAAAGAAAAAGTAAGACAATTTGGAAAATGATACTTGCTAAAACATAATTAATAAAGGACCCCTACTGAAAATATCTACAGAACTTCTGCAAATCAATAAGAAAAAGGCAGACAACCCAAGTGGATAAGAGACTTAGATAGGCACTTCACAAAAGAAGGTAGTCAAATTCCGACGAGCATATAAAGTGATACTTAATATCTTCAGTCCTTAGAGAGATGCAAATGGAAACCACAATGAAATAACTCTACACACCCACTAGAATGGCTAAAATTAAAGGGTTGGCTGGGTTGTAGAGCAACCAGAAGTCTCAGACACTACTTGGGAAAAAAATCAGTGCAAACACAATGGAAACCTGTTTGGCCGTATTTCTTTTTTTATTTTAATTTTATTTTAGTGGTACATTTTAGATGGACATAGTGATAATATTCATCATAGGGGATTTGTACCTGTACATTATATATCTTGTTGCTTCTTTTTTTTCCATTCCCCTCCCCTCCCTTCACCCCCTCCTCCCTCCTTATTTACAAAAGCTTTGTATCTATTTATTTTTTCCTTCCATTTCTTATTTTCCTTGTCCCTCTGTTCCTTTCCCTCTCCCTCTCCCTTGTTCCCCTTCCCATTTGAACACTTTCTTCCCTTTCCCAATATAATACATTTTAGTCTTTATTTACATTTTCAGTTTCTCACATCAAAGATACAATGCAGTATTTAAATATGTGTGTCCAATTTATTTCACTTAAGAGTATGGTCTCAAGATGCATCCATTTACCTAGAAATCTCTCAAGCTTATCATTATTTATGGCAGAATAGTACTCCATTGTATTAAAAAAAACCCCACAATTTCTTTATCCATTCCTCGGCTGATGGGCATTTGGGCTGTTTCCAAGATTTAGCTATTACAAACTGTGCCACTATAAACATGGGTGTGCATGTATCACTGTGGTTTGATGCTTTTAATTCTTTTGGGAAGATACCAAGAAGTGGAATAGCTGGGTCAAATGGAACCTTTAGTCCTAGTTCCCTGAGGAATCTCCACACTGTTTTCCACGGTGGTTACACCAGTCCACACTCCCACTAACAGTGGAGAAGTGTTCCTTTTTCTCCACACCCCCTCCAGCATTCGTTATTGGCTGATTTGTTGATAATAGCCATTCTTTCTGGAGTAAGGTGAAATCTCGGGGTTGTTTTAATTTGCATCTCTCGAATGACCGTGATGTTGAACATGTTTTCATATGTCTATCTGATGTTTCTACTTCTTCATCTGAGAAGTGTCTGCTCATTTCAGTTGCCCCCTTTTGGGTTGGGTCTTTAAATCTGGGGGGGTCTGATTTTACTGAGTTTGTTTGGCTGTACTGATCAAAGCTGGAGAACACATATCCAGTAAGACCCATTCTGGGTATGTTCCCAACAAATGCATGCATATGCACACCAAAAGACACATTCAAGAATGTTCATGGAAGCCCCAAAGTGCTAACAACTACAGTGTCAAAAAACAGTCAGATATACAAATAAATTCTAATATATTCATACGATGGAATAGTACACAGAAATTAAAAAGAATGAACTATAGCTAACTTAAAACAACATGAAGAAATCTGTCATAATGCTAAGCAAAAGGTCTCACACACACACACACACACACACACACACACACACACACACACACACACACGATGACCCTGTTATTGCACACAGAATTCTTTTTGGGCTATATGAGAAAAAAAAACTTTCTTGGACCAGCTAATTAGATGGACCCTTGGATCTTACGTCTGGAAAAGTGCCTGGGTTCCCCAGAGATCTGACACTTTGGGATGCCTTTAAATGAATGTTCTGATCACTCTTTGGGATGAATCATATTTTGTTCTGAGATTTCTCGTGTTCGAGTGTAGTAGGAAAAATATAGCATCAAACTGTCATGGAAGATCTTATTCGATCAAATTACACACTCTATTTTTAAGGGTAGCATTTGGCAGTTTAAGTAAATTTAGAAGTAGGAGAAAAGCTAAATGCAGTAAAGTTTCCTGGGTGAGATCTTGATACAGAAAAAGACATTACAGAAAATTAATGAGCCTGAATAAAGTACGGTGCTCAGTTAATACCATCTCCCGTGGTATTAGTTGTGACAAATATACCATAGTGATGTAAGATGTTAACAATAGAAGAATATAGCTGTGGGGCAGGTGAGAACTCTGTGTTACCCTTGTAACTTTTCTGTAACCTAAAACTATCTAAAATAAAAGTTTATTTAAGTAAAAAAATAAAGAAGTTGTATTTCAATCTCAGACAAATCACAACTTTGGTTTAAGCCTAGTGTCCTGGCTACAGGACAGTAACTAAGCATCAACTAGTGTCAAATCTCAGTCTAATTATAGAACCTGATATTTTTGGTGGTCGAGAAAAATCATGAAAGTTGAAACTGCAAGTCAAAATGTGTAAATCATAAAGCATTGAACTAATAAGACAGCAATGTTTAGATAAGATATTGTGGAAATTAGGAAGCCATTATAATTTTTTGAACGAGGAATCGATGTTGCGAAAGCAGTGGTTCAGAGATGTATTGTAACTGCAGTTTGCAAAATGGATTAAAGAAGGGAAGAAATTTGAGACTAGAGAATCAGCCAATAGTCAACAATCGGAATGTGAAACTAAAGTCCCAAGACTAAAACCCTAAAATGAAATGCATGGCAAGAGTTTTTAATCAGTGCTATTCTTAGGGCCTCAAACAACCTGTTTCAGGTACCTGGGGACAAATAGAGCCTCTTGTGGAGACAGGTGTATCAGGAGATCTTATCCTGGCACCATTAGATAGTTGAATCATAGAGCGACTTCAAATGCTCTTGTGCAGAGGCCAAGCTCTTCTGGCATCTTGTGGTCAGGACTATCTGCTCACCTCTACTTGAACTACAACAGCCCCCTTCTTGTGTCTGTGCTTTTCTTTTTATCGTTAACCCATTTTAATGGGCTTAAAAATTATCAAGAAACCACTTCAAACGTATGGAAAAGCTACATATAGAATACCATATTACATATTATTATGCCTGTTGGCAAACATTTATTTTATCCCATTTGTGTGTTCTCTCTTCCTCCTCCTCTTCCTCATCCTTGTCCTCCCCCACCCCCATTTTGAATCAGTTAAGAATAATGTGCATATTCCATGGGCCTTTACTCTCAAACACTTCAACATATATTTCTTAAGGATATTCTTTTACAGAACCACAGAATTGTTATCTTCATTTACTCAGTCACTATTTCATGAATTGAAATTAACTGTGCAAACAAACAGGTCCTGGTTTGACCTGTCCTATTGCCAAATGAATGACAAGAATGAAAATTCAAAGTTTCATGTTTAGGTCCTTGAGAGTACTACAGACTTGGTTTTCAGATTAACTTTGAATTTGATTCTTGTGTTTGTCTCAGTTCAGCTATTGTAAGGACCTTTGGTCAAGGAGTTGGGGATTTAGCTCAGTGGTAGAGAGCTTGCCTACCAAGCACAAGCCTTGAGTTTGATCCCCAGCATGCTGCTCAGAAAAACTTTTGGTCGAAGAATAATACTGATACCAGTAATGACAAACACGAATCTGTAACATTCCTTATTATGTGTCAGACACTGTCCTGAGCACGCGTACAGTATTTACTAATGAATTTAATCCTTAAAACAACCTTAAAGGACTGTACCATGATTATCTTCATTTTATACATGGGGAAATGTTGGCACAGAAGTTAAATATCTTGCCCATGAACACACACACAGTTGATAAGGAGCTAGAATCAGGATTCGAACTCAGTCTTTCTAAGATATACTTTTTATTTATTAATCAGTCATGGTGTGTGTATGTGTGTCTGTGTCTGTGTGTGTCTGTGTGCATTTAGCCTTCTTACATTCCATAATGTCTTCTGTGAAGATTATCCCATGTTACTTGTTTCTTATTATTGATTGCTTCTTGCTGTATCTTGTTCCCCTGGAGAGAAGCATTCATTCTCTTGCTGTGTTTATTTTTCAGCTGAGGAAAAGGTGACTGGTCTCAGGAGCCCGGAAGAATGGACCCAGAGGAGGCTGTTTACATGAGGTTTCTCCCACTCACCAGCTGTTGAGAGTCTGCGGACACAACAGGATCTTATTACTTCAATGGAAGCGTGTGCGAGGTTCCCAAACACCAACAGCCAAGTGGATTTGCTGCAGAGGGGCTGTCTAATAAATGATTCATCAGAAGCATTTGATAATAATCTGTCTTGCAACAGTGTCTTCAAACTTAATGTTGTTTTCTCTTCTAGCCTTGTGCATGTATAAGAGATTCCTTACGCTTCTTGTCTAGTGCAGGTGTTGGCCTGAAGTCTGATCTGCAGTTGAATTCTTTTCATTCAGGCTAGACCTGTCGTCTTTGTGCTATTGATAGAACTGATGTGGGTTTAGTAACTACGATTTATCGAAGGCTTGTTATTCCAAGCATTAGGACGATGCTCTCTATACATTTAATCCTCACTATAGCTCTGTAAGTTTGTGCCTGATGTCTCCAATTTGTCTGTGAAGCGGTGGAGGCTCATAGAGGTTGTGTGCTGTGGTAAAATGACACAGTTAGCAGAGTTAAGATTCAAATCTAGGTCTAACCCAGTGGCCTGCACTAACACTCTGCTCCTTATTGCTCCAGAGATAGTATCGTCATAGGTATCGTTCTTCTACAGTATTCCCCTACCATATTTCATGAATGGGGGCAATGGTGGTGTGTATGCACAGAAGTGTCTTGGAGGGCGGATCAGGGAAACTTTAGAGATGCAGGAAGAATCATAGAATTATTTTCTAAGCAAATTCACATTTAATGTTATGTGGTCTGTGAGTCAAATCCAGCCCCGAGTCTATTTTTGTAAATAAAGTTTTATGAAAAATAGTCATACATAATCCTTTACAAATTGTCTCGTGGCTGCATCCTCTCTGTTATGGCAGATTGCGTAACTGTGACAAAGACCATATGCCCCTTTTAGAAAATGTGTGCTCACTCTGATTAAATGACTTTTGGAAGAAAGTTGACAGTTTTCTTTAAGACTATTATTATTTCCATTTGTCTGAAAAACTACGTAAAGATTTTTAATCCTTAAATGAGCGATGGTGAACCTTTCGGAGCTTTCGATGATAACAGACAGACTGCTGCGGCGCACCCCCGCTGGCCTAGGTAATCCCCGAGTTATGATGGTGGCAGCAGTGGAGTGTGTGGGGGGACTCTACCCAGGGAAAGGAGAGCCAAGGAGCAGAAGGGCCTGTGCCTCGGGGTAACCAGGCAACTCCTCACCCCAGACTCCTCCCACCCATGTCATTCCTACTCTTCCCTTCAAGCCGCGTCCTCTACTGGCTCTCTCTTCATAAACATGGAGCATGTCCACCTACAACATGCTCAAACCCCAACACCACCTTGGCCTGGCATTCAAAGGCCCTGACAGTCTCACCTCTGCTGACCTCTCTCCTCCTCACCTTTTTTTTTTTAAAGCAGTGGCAAAGTTTATTTAAAAGACAAAATTAAAATGGAGACTGGGAGAGAAATTGGCTCTGCAGAGTGAGTTTGGGCCAAACAGAGAAAAAAAGGAGAAAAAAATAAAAACACAGACTATGTCTGAGAGACGTGGTACGGGCCATCATGGAATGATAGCTTCCTCACCTCTTTTTTTAACTTTTTCTTTTTTTTTCAGACCAGGAGAAAATCATGCCAAATTTAAGTTTCTATTTTAAAGGCAATTTATTCATATTTGATTCATTTTTATGAAAGGTAAATATATATTCTCGTAGGTGTTTATCTTCGTCTGTCCGGGCTGTTGTGACAAAATACATACCCTAGCCGGGCTAGCTTATAATCAAGAGAAACTTATTTTTCGCAGTTCTAGACAGTGGGAAGTCCAAGATCAGGTTGCTGGCAGCAAGTTCGACGTCTGGTCAGAACCTGTTCTTTGCTCAACAGACAGCACCTTCTCAGAGGCGGCAGGCCCGCCCTCCTGGGCTGTTTCTCCTCGTGCATACGCTGGGCTCTGCCTCCAGGACCTGGTCACCTCTCCAGGGCCCCACTTCCTAATACCCTCACTTTAGGGGTTAGGATTTTCAACAAACGAATTCTCGGAGGACACAAATATTGAGACCACAGAAGTTGTATCTGACGATAGGATGCACACTTAGCTTTTGAATATGATACCACTTTACCTGAGCCAAAAAAATAGTGTCTTAGTTGCTTTTCTACAGATGTTATCAAATTGTATTTAGCAAAAAAAGCTTAGCTGGTTTTAAAATTATGATATCATAAGCTTTCTCCCACATTGCTGTGTATTTTTCATAAAGATAACTTTTTGTGGCTGCAAAATAGTCCATTTCTTGTATGTCCTAAAATTTTCTTTTTTTAATTTAACTTTTTTTTTTTTTAACTCAGGCTGTTTCTTGACTTGGAAAGAATACTGTGTCCCCTTCTAGTCTGTTGTTAGGTCAAGGTGTAGCCTGTGAGATGGAAAGAAATGGGCTACATTCTTTAACCAGAGAACTGTGCGCCTTTGTCTTACATCTCACCCTTCCAGATTGTTGGGTCACCTTTCCCAGTCTAAACGTTTCGTCATCAGCAAGTACAGACTGACCTTCAGAATGAGGAAAGGATTTCAAGCAGCCTGTTTTCTTAGGAAGTGCTGACATGGTACCATTACAATCTGACAGTGAAGGCACTCCAGTATGAAAGTACTCAAAGACACTATTATTTCCAAGTGCTACATTTAGGAGAATGGTTAATTTTGAAAAAAAAAAAAAGCCAACACATATTATATATTTTATGTGTCAGGCATTATTCTGAGCACTCTGCATAGTTAAATTGCTTAGCTTCATAACAATCCTTTCAAGTGGATTCTGTTAATACACTTATTTGCAAATGAGTAAACTGAAGTACAAAGAGGTTAAGAAATTTCCCAGGACCACACAGGTGGTGAGCAGTAAACTTGGGACTTGAATTCAGACAGTCCAGCAATGGAATCTGGGTGTTAAACCAATGAGTACAGTAAATACTATGGCCTAATGTGCCTCTCTCAACCCGGCCTACATTATTTTCAGAGCATCTATAGAGGGAGAGGAGTTGCTGAGCAACGTTCTTACCAGAAAGAGTGAGTTTATTCCTCTGTGTTGGAGAGACCAGACTGCTGGCCAGCATTTGATCTGGTCAGGGGAGATTTCCTTTCATGAGATGGACAGGCAGGTAAATGCACTTTCTTTATGGTCATTCCCCGAACACGACAAGTCCAGAAGCACGTCCAGGGCCAAATCAGACTATGATGAAAACACTTCTGCCTTTCCGACCTTGCTCATCTGTGTCCCCAGTGCCTAGCGCAAAGCCAGCTAACACATACAGGAAAGGTACTGTGACAACAGTAATGTCACAAAGGCCAGTTAACTTGTGCTCCCCCCAGGAAGTGGTGGGGTCTCTTTGCAATGGACTCCTTGGGAGTGAGAGTAGGGAGAGGGTCGGGAGACAGCCGGCCAAAGGTGAGTACATTACAAAGTCGGGTCAGAACGGAAATTGTTGTTGGCCTAGAGTTAAGAGAATGACTTCTGAACTCTTGAATTTCAAAAAGATGTTAAATGTTAGCTCCGCCACATACCCTTTCAGTACCTGAATCCCTCCATGACAGCTCTCGTTATGGTCTGTGCCTAGACGTCTCCCCAAAGCCTCATGCAGTCATAGGTGGGGCTGGATCTAGAGTGTGTGATTGCTAAATTAGTCCACTGATTGGTTTGGCGTAGTTCTGCTGGGATCAAGGATGTGACGCTAGGATTAAGGGTGCTGGGATTAGGGGTGGGGGTGCTACCCACCCTAAAGCCAGGTAGCCTGGATAAAATAAGGGACAGAAAGAGGCTTGCCTATCCGCTCGCTTGCCTTGCTGCCTCCTGCCTGTCTGCCAAACCACCCTGCCTTGGATCCAGCCTATAGTGGACTGAAACCTCTACAGACTGTGAGCCAGATAAACCTTTCCCCTTTCAACTCTGGGCATCAGGTATTTTGTCTCAGCAATGAGAAAAGTAACTAAGACAGCTCTGCTAAGCAAATGCCCAGCCTTTGCTTGGATTCCTGCACCAATAGGGATCTCACTACCAATCTATTCCAGTTCTCTGTTGCTCTGTTGGAAAATTAAAACATTTTTGTTGTGTGGAAATATGTTTTCCTGTAGTCTAATTGCGTCTAATTCTACCGGTGCGTTATTAGAGAACACAACACCCTTAGGAGATTAGAAGTCAATAATTACCTTCCCCCTGTGTTTTTCCTTCAGGCAAAATATGCACAAGTGCTATAATTCTGTCTTTTCTCATGCGGCTTTCTGGTCCTTCAACGGTCAGGTTGTTGTCCACTGACTGCTTCCCGCTTGCCTGGACCTCTCTAAAAATGGAAGTGGACAACTCACTTCGGGGCAGACCACTACTGACCTGATAGGAGACTGTATAAAATACTATTCTGACTTTCAAGGGGTTCTGAGGATTTGGGTTGAGTTTGGTTTTTAGTCAGAAGAGGAATCAGAATACAGAATCAGTCATGTTTCTACGGTCAGGAAGAGATGATATTTTTTGAATGCTCACTACATGACAGGTACTATGCCAAACAATTATTAAGCCATTATAGCTACTCAATGACACTTGTTAGTGCTCGATTTATACTATTTTCCATCTAATTAAAATGAGGTTTGGATATGCCTCTGGGCTTTCCCAACTGGGCGCTGTATGTTAACATCCAGGCAAGATATTAGCGGGGAACAATGGGTAAAGATTTAGGGGTTCAGCGAAGGGCAGCTAGTGTTACACTTCAGAAATGCCACATACAGCAGCAAATAGGGGAATTGAGGTGAAAATAGGTCTATAAGGCTCTGAAGACCCAAAGGGACAATGAGCCATGCAAAGTTGGTACTGAAAGATACGTGTAGGGGAGAAGTAGTAGTAACAGCTACTACTTCTTAAACGCCTACTAAACCAGGCGTTCCAAATGCATAATCTCCTTTAACCCTTCTAACACCCCTAAAAGGGAATTAGGATTGCTGAGTTAGAGATGAGAAAATTGAGACTTAGTGAGGCTAAGTGACTCACTGACAGCTATGTAGCTGATGAGCAGCCGTGTCAGTGCGTAAAAGCAGACAACTGACTATGTTTGTGGAAGATGGCCGGAGACGTGGAAGAGAAGGAAATTTCTCTCCCATGAGATGGGGACTGCAGAATTTAAGAGTCAGCTCAGGGCGTCAATGTCCGGAACCTCTCAGAAAGGACAGAATACCAAGTTCTGGTTGCATGGTTTTGTCAGACATTAGCAGCACCAACTATGAGGCTACCTTGTCTTAGCATTTCCTCACAACAGGTTTACGGAAGCCCAAGAACCTCAATTACTTATCTATCTATGACTAGATAAGCTATTTCAGACTCACAGCCTAAGGTCTGATACATGTTTTATTCCTCTGTAGTTCTATCTTCCCTTTTAAAACAATTTGCTGGGGTTGAGGATTTAGCTGTGTGGTAGAGCGCTTGCCTAGCAGGCGCAAGGCCCTGAGTTCCATCCTCAGCACCCCAAAACCAAAACAGAACTATTTGCTTTCTTTTGGTCCAGTGCTTCCTAAGTGTCTGCATCACAGTCAGCTGGAGGACTTGTTAAAACAGATTCCTGATTACTATTCTCCAACCTTTCTAACTTAGCGGGTCTGGAGAATTTGCATTTCTGACATGGAAGCAAGTGATGACAATGTAGCTTGTCTACCTTGGGTCATGTAAAGAATTTGCCCGTAGGTCAGAGGCATCAGAAGAAGTTGGGGTGAAGATTTAGTGCCCAGTTTGTTGAGTGATTGTGGTGAGGGAACCTATATGGTCTGTGACAGAGAGAAATCACAGTCCAAAGGAATTAGCCACTCCTGGATGGGAAGGAGGAGAAGCAAACGGAGCAGACTGAGCTGGCCCAGGGAGCCAGATGGGTCAAAGAGCCAGAGGTCTGGCAAGGGCAAAAGTCAAATGGGGTAGAGCTGTTGTCAAAAGTAGCTGAATCCTGGCTGGGTTGCAGGGAAAGAACTAGAGGAGTTAGAGGCAAGGAGCCAGGAGTGAGCTCTCAGGGTGCAGGCCTGTGACAGAGTCTGGCGATCACATTTCAGTTGCGACTCACTGTCTCCAAAAGCCTCTTTTTTCCTCTTCCTGTGGTGGTGCCTGTCAGTCATAAGGTGACAGGGAGTAGCCCTTTGACAGGAGTGAGGTGAAGTCCTTGCAGCAAAAGCAGAGGGAACAGGACCAAATGCTCTTTCCTTCCCTTTGTGGTGGGTCTAATTGCCAGCAAGGGCAGTCTGGTGGGTTGATTTCTGCTGTTCTCCACAACCCAGGCTGTGCGCCACCTTCCTGGGAAACTGCCCACAGCACACAGAGCACAGATCTGCGGCTGAGCCTGCAGCAAAGGGCAGCAGGTAGGCACCCACCTGTGCCCTCTGCTCCTCGAGGAACAGAAGGGACCTGGAGAGCAGGTTCCTTCCCGTGGTACCAAGAAAGGGGACAACTCTGCACAACTGCATACCATACTCCTCCTTTCAGCTGGCAGGAGCAAAATTGTGTGTAGGGTTTCTCTACTCTCCTACCTGTCCCGAATCAAACTCTCCTTTTCCCTTTCGAGCACTTCATCCCATTTCTTATACATTTCTGTTCAGTTATAAAAAAGAATTTATCGAGTGAACACTGTGTGGCAGGCCCTGTGCTGGGGATACAGATATAGGTAAAAGCAGCCCTGGCCCTCAAATCACAGTACAGTTGGGAAAACTCCTGAACAGAGATCATTACAGCACTGTAGATAAATACTGTTTCTCAAACATAGAGGTCATGCTGTCTCCAGGACCTTTGCATTTACTATTCCTTCTAACTAGAATGCTTTTCCCCAGGTCCTGTGTGTGTGTTTGTGTGTGTGTGTGTGTGTGTGTGTGTGTGTGTGTTATTGGGAGTTGAATCCAGCAGAGCTATACCCCCAGCCCTTTTGACCAAGGTCTTGCTAAATTGCCCAGGTTAGCCTCAAACTTGTGATCCTCCTGCCTCAGCCTCCCAAGTTGCTGGGATAACAGGCTTGCATCACAGCACCCGGCTTCCTCAGAGCCTTGTAAGATTCTATGACTCATCCTCTCTCTCAGGTCACTCCTGAGAGACGCCTTCCCTGACCTTCGGGAAACTGATCCCTTCCAATTCTCCGAGTCCATTTACTCGATTTTTTTCTTTAAATACATAATAATTGCCTCATTCTTTTTGTCTGCCTCCCACACTGCATTGTAAGTTCTTTGAGAGCAGAGCTTTATCCCTGCTGAATTGTTTGTAGAACTGGTACATAGTAGGTACTCAATACGGATTTCCCCTTTATTCATTCGTCCGAAGTGATTGCCCAGTTATCTTTTCTGAGCCTCTGGAGTCATCCAAACGGAAGGTGAGGCTTGTCTCCCTGGGGAGGCACTTCTCCAAGCTTACTGCCTTCCCGGGCTTTCTGAAGTCTGCGTCGCCCTCTCTGGCCCGACTGAGCAGGTTCCAACTCGCCACTGACTGTTAAGTGTTTACTCAGCCCTAACTGTACTAAAACTTCACACGTCTAATTTAATCCTCACTGTCCTCCGCTAGGTCTCTGTTACTTCTCCTGTATTACTTGGGGAGACTGGCTTCCTCAAGATCAGTGAAGAAGGTGCTGGCTGGGGAGGGGAAATGGAGGGTCCGTGGGAGAGGACTACGAGGCCCCACAGTCCTTATTAGATCCACACCCGCGTCTCCACCACATCCGACCCCTTGTCCGCGCAGGCCCTTCTCCCACGTTTCCGCTACATCCCCATCCCGTCGCTTTTCCTTTCGCTGGACATCTAGGCCTGCTCTAGACTGGCTGCCCCTCCAAGGCCAGGGTGGGAAGGTGCTTCAGGCGCATGCAGGATGCAGAACGGGCTGATGCAGCCGCAGGATCAGCGTTTTCCTTCCCGGACGCTGTCCACAGGCCCAGGTGCTGGGTGCCCGAGGCCCGCAGCGAACACGATCGCGAAGTAAGAGGTGGGGAAGCGCGGAGGCCAGTGGGCAGCTCCCCGGGCTAACGGCGCCTGGCTGCTGGGCACCGACACCCGCCGGCCCGGGCAGCAGCGCGCAGGCGCGGCGCGCTCCCCGCCCCTCCCCTCCGCGGGCCGCCCTTTCACCCTGGCAACCGCGGCGCTACGGCGGCGCGCGGGCCGGGCGCGGACGGGCGGGGCTGGGCGGCGCCGGTGCAGCCGAGAGGCGGCGGCGGTGCGGGCGCGGACGGCCTCCTCCTGCTCCTCGCTCGGTTTCCGCGGCGGGTTCGGCCGGCGGGCCAGCCCCTCGCGATGGACTCCCAGAAGGTAAGCGAGCGAGCGGCGCGCGGGCGCGCGAGGCCGGAGTGGTGGGCGGGGCGGGGCGCAGGGCCGCGCCCGGGGCTCCGGGGGCCTCCGCCCGGCCCTTTCCTGGGGCCTTGCAGCCCGGGAAAAAGTGGGGAGGCGGCCCCACTTGTGAATCAGTCACTGTGCCGCGCCGTAGGCCGCCTTTATGCCAGCAGCCCGCCAGCGTGCTCGAGGGCGGATCCCTCCTCCTCAGACGGGGAAACCGAGGCACAGCCTTGCCGGGGGGTCTCCCGGCTGCCGCGGGAACTAACGCTCTTTCTCCGACCGAGTCTCCTCTCTCGGCACCGTATGTGTGGCTCGGGTCGGGGACCGGCCTCCTTTGTACCGCTCGCCTCCCTCTCCCCTCCCCGCGACTCCTTCTAGAGCAGGTCTCGGGGTTCGTGGAATTGAGATTAAAGAGTGACAGTTGTCAGGGCAGCCGCCCCACCCTTTGACCAGCTGGTGTTGCGGGTCACAGTTACCTAGTGCCTGTTGTGGGATGTTTTATACTTTCAGAACAAGATGGGGAAAAGGCTATACAGGACGAGGCTTTTCAATTAAGTAAGAATATTTAGAGAACATTCCCATGTGTTAAATGCAGTCACGAGAGAGTTCTTAACATTCAGGTATAATCCTATGTGGAAATCAACCCCTGCGTTCTCTTTGTTAGATTATAGTGTCATTGAAATATAGTACAGTATTGGAAAGGACGGTGATTGTTATTAATAATGCAGCAGGGAAAAACAAGGGTATATCTAAGAGGTCATTCTTTTCAATAGACAGAAAGCACTGGAAAGACAGAAAAACAACTTTCTGTCTTTTTGCTTGGACTCACCTTCAGGAGCATGGGGAGCATGAGAGAGCAATCTGATGTGTTAAGCACTGGCTTTTATAGCATTTAACAAGTGCAGATTATTTCATTGTATGTATTTGCCTCGAAACCGAATTGAGTGTATCCAATTATTATTTCCAAGGTTATTTATTAGTCTTTTAAAAATTATATTTTGTGTGTTTTGAGTACGTATAAGTTTCAAACATTATCTCTGCCTGAATTTGTAAAACATCTTACCACTTACTAGTTAAGTTATGTATTCGAAGAGACATAAACAGAGGTCAAATGAACGAGCAATGACTTGGGAGTCCTGAGACATGGGTTCTAGGTTACGGTTCACCAGCTCTGTAATAAGAAGCAAGTCAGGTAGCAGTGATTAACCTACATAGAAGTAAGGATATTTTACAGTGTTATTGTAAAAAATTTGATAAAATCATTGTGGAGACACATTGTATTTTAAAGATTATGAAGAATTAGCACTAAAATACTCCACACAGTAAAATACAAAAATGTGTTTTAGTAATGTGTCATTTAGTCAGTGGATGTATATTCCTCAATTTCCTGAGGAATCAAGAGTTGGAGGTTGTGACTCCTGCGAGGTTCTACTGGCAAACTAGGATTTGAACCTATCTTTTTCTCATTTCAGATGACGTATTTGTGTAACTGTAGGATACCAAGTTAGCAAAGAATTAGCTGTTCTTTTTTGTTGTGAGTGGTGTATCTTATTGGAGCTAACTGCAAGAATTGACTTTTCAGTATTAGAAAATATGTTCAATTTCATTGGTGGTGTCAGTCTTTCTAATGATAAAAAAATTCTATTGCTTTGTAGTTTACAAAGGGTATCTAGTATTGATGCTTGTAAACCATTTGGTGTTCTAAATTTTGGCTTGTTTTTCCTCATAAATTAACTGCAGACTCAATTACTCACATCAAATAGTAATGAACCAGACTGAATGTTTCTCTTTATGTAAGAAAGCATTATGCTCCTGACATGAGTTTTAGAGACTATTTTCGATTACAGAGGGATACAATAAAATTATAGTGGGGGTGCAGAAGGAAAATAAGTACTGCAGGTGGTTAAGTGCGAGGATGACCTGAGTATATACCTGTTGGTAAGGCACTGGGATTTGGGCTTTAAGTTATTAAGGGGTTCACTCTAGAGCCAGGTCTGCAGCTGTATGGTTTATGTGCTGTATGAGCTTTAATAATTTGCTCTTTGTCTTCACTTTTATCATCTATAAAATAGAGACAACCCTTCCACTTATCTCAAAGGATTACTATGAAGATTCTTCTTTCTTTCTTTCTTTCTTTTGGTGGTTGTAGGGATTGAATCCAGGGCCTCTCACTGACCTACATCCCCAGCCTTTTTTAATATTTTACTTTGAGACAGGTTCTTGCTAAATTGTTGAGGCTGGGCTCAAACTTTTAATCCTCCTGGTTCAGCCTCCCAGAGTGCTGGGATTACAGGTTTATGTCAGGCTGATTGTGTTCAATTTTAAAAACCACATAATGATGCTTAGCATACATAGTACTGTTAGCTGCCGTTAGCCATTTTATATTCTCAACTTCAAAATAACTTTCTCCTTTTCTAATCCAGTCTAGACATCTTTACCTGTTAGACCATGTTTTATACTTTTACATCTGTAAGAAATTATTCATTAGGTGGTGCCAAAGAAGGATTGTTCAATCCAGATTGAAAGAGGATTGGAACTTCTGACTCATGCATTCTGACAAGAAAGGTTAAGTTAACTGGACAGTTTTACAGAAGCTTGATGGTGGCTAGTCAACAAATGGATTAGCCTGACCAGCTGCTTTTTTCTCTGTGAAAATGACTTGGACTTCAGTGTTTATTTTTTTAGCAACAGATGTTCTCTGTGAGTAGAGGAAGAAAATTCAATTGCCTTGGGTATGTAAGGCGTACTGTTGGGTACAGAAAACTACAGTATTATCTCCCTAGAAATAAACAGAGGGATTTTGTTTATATCAAGTTTCTGGGGCACTTTTGTGAACAGGATGTGTTATGGATAGGTGGCTTTGTTTTATACTCAAACCTTTGATTATGTCCTTAAGTGGTTTTAAGATACAATCCCAAAGGTTTCTTTACCTGATGAAATGTGCATCTTCAAAGAAAACATTGAAACAAATGAGACATTTGCATGTTTCCACAATGTGGAGCTTGGAATTTGATAGTTTTAAATTAAATTTTTGTACAGGCCAGTCACATTCATAGAGACCATTGCTTCTGGGAAAAGCCCTAACTGTAGAAATAGTAATAAAGCCTAGCAAGGACATGAAAAGAGTTATTTGTTTTTCCTCACTGTTTTCTTCACATTCTTTACTTCCTGTTACTTTTACTTCCTGTAGTACTTCCTGTTACTTCCTTTACTTCCTGTAGTGACAGATGAGGTTTCACTTGGCAAGATTGGAGGAACCTAGGCTGGGGAATTGAGTTGGGCAGTTTTAAAGCATGACAATCTGCAACAAGTACACTTGGCTTCCTTATCCCTATTGCCCATCCACCCTGGTATTTGTTGTCTTTTGCCTTGGTATTGTACCTTAGCATTTCGAAAACCCCACCCTATTTAGGTAAATAGCCAGCCATTCCATGTTCCAAAATTACTCCTCCTCAGTTAAAAAGAAAAAAAAAAAAGTCTTCTGAGGAAAAGGAAGAGAAATGAAATTAGAGTATTGTTCTATACCCATTATTGTTTTGAACAGGTTTAAATTCTTAGAACTGCTCTTATTTTTCATTTCGTTTTATTTTGTTTTCTTTCTTTTTTTTTTTTTTTTTTTTTTTGAGGCAGGGTCTCACTGTATTCTGGCAGGCCTTGAACCCAAGATCCTTGTCCTCATCCTGCCAGGTACTGGGTTACAGGCCTGTGCCACCATTCCCGGCAGTAGCTCTTCCTGTTACTGCACAGATAAGGAAAATGAAGCTTAGAGAGGTTAAGTGATGTGTTGAATCACACAGCTGACAAATGGTTTTTTTTCATAGCCCAAGATTCAAACCAGTTCTTTCTTTATAGCTCTGGACTTTTCATTACCACCCTCTTGCCTGAATTCTTGGCTTTTAAATGCTGGTATGATTAAAGTAATTAAAATTTAAAATCGTAGTGTGGACTAACCTTACCAAGTAGTTTTTGCTTTGTTTTATTTAGAAGCTAGTTAAGTCTAGTGAAAACAATTGATAGATGGCATAGAACATAATTTAGACAGAAACGTGGAATTTAATCTTTCTTCCTGCCTCAAATGAGATCAGCGTTTTTTCTGTAGTGTATTACAGGTCTCCCTTCCCTCTAGTTTTTTTTTTTTCTTTTTTTGCAGGTCTTTCTAAAGTAGAGCAGTGATCAAGTATAGTATAAGTGAGCAGTATACTGTCTTATTCATGATCACTTTATTCAAATGTAAGATTTTTTAAATTGAAGTTGGCAATTCTAAAAAAATTAGTGAAGCAAACCTTTTTTTTTAGTTTTAGCACAGTACTTCTTTGCAATGCTTGGCTGAAGATATGCAGAATTATTTATGCTTCAAACACGTATTAAATGTTTGCCTTAGTGATAGGTGTTCTCCTCTGACTGAGGATAGACACTATTTTGAAGTTGATAGGTTTGTCTCCGGTGTTCTTTTGTGTGTTTTCACCCCAGCTCTTCTCCACAGCCCCGGGCTCTGATAGAATCAGATTGTAGTTATATTGATGTTGGTTGACTGATTATATTTTGAACTACTTTATAAAAAAGTGTAGCATAGTCAGCCTATGAACTTTTGTTGCACTATAAGTAATACAAATCTATTGTAGGAAAATAAGACATGCAGGTAAGTGAAAATAAAAAAAGTCACCCATAATCCTGCCTCATTCAACATTTCTTTTTTCTTTTTTTGGTGCCAGCGATTGAACTCAGGACCCTGCGCTTGCTAGGCAAGCACTCTAACCACTGAGCTAAATCCCCAGCCTCATTCAACATTTATATTACCTTACCATCCAGTCTTTTTGCATATAGAAACTTTTAAAAATTGTGATAACATACTATAGTATACTGCTTTGTAATTTGTCCTAATAGCATTCTACAGTACTTGTAATGATTCTGCAGAATTCTTTTTTGTGGATGTATTCCTTGATTTTATTTATTACCATTTTGCTGTGTGTTTATGTTGATTTCAGCCTTTTAAATATTATAAATAATATGGAGATGAAAGCTGTATTCTTGTAGTCTACTCTCTGCTCACATTCTTAATCATTTCCTTAGAATAATTTTGTAGAAATGGAATTACTGAGTCAATGTATGTATACTTTCTGTGAATTTTTTGATATATAATGCTGAGTTGCCTTCAGGAGGGTTTGTCAGTCTCTGCTACTGTCATCAGTACCCGAGAATGCCTCCATCTCCACTCCCTCCCTGGCTGCCTTTATTAACAGGTGGCAGCCCTGTTTTCTTAGCAGAATGTGTGCCTCCTTGACTTCACTGAGCAGCCAGTTCCAAGGCCACTGGATGTGGTTTGAGCTGCTTCTTCTGCAGCCTTTTGCGCTGTGTGCCCATCAATCCTAGGTGGGCGGGGCGACTTCTTCTGGTGGATATTGTACAGCCGAGTTCAGGATGGACCAGCAGTGTCCCGCACCAGTTCTTTTAATAGCATTAGATTTATTTCCAGTTGGTAAGTTAGGTGATGAGAATTGTTGATTCAGTCTCATTTATGTTTGTACTCACGTAGTGCTCACAGCTGGTTCAGTGTTAGAGAGGGGATAGCTTTCTGTTAGCTGTTTTGTGATTTTCGGATTCCTGAATTTCCCAGTTCTCCTTTTTTTACCTTCTTGCATCACATCTGTGCCTGATGTTTCTGTTAATATTGCCGTACCTGTGGTCAGCTGGCAAGATTCTGCTTGTTTAGCTTACCAGTTGGCTAGAGCCTTCTAGAATTTAACTCTTGTCTCCGCTTAATGGAGAAGTCTGTGACATAGGATGACGCAAGTGTCACGATTTCTTGTGGCAGTTAGACTTTGTCCAGGAATGCTACATTCTGTTTTCGTTAATCTCTTTGCTCTAGTTGCCGGAACCCTAAAATTATTTTGTGTAGTCCCCAGCAATGTAAGCAGCCTTGGGCATATAAAAGCAGCCCCTGGAGGCAGCTTCTTGGGTTGAAATTGTGACTTCTGGTTGATAACTGTGTGACCTGAGATAAGTTTTTCAGTTTCTCAAACTTGCGTTCCTCAGCCATAACATGTGAAAGCCGTTGTGATGATTAAAAAGATACTCTTTATTGGCAGTTTAGCACAGTATCTAACACATGGAAAATACTGAAAAATCGATTTGGCTATAATAATAGTTTAACCTTATTAAATTGTAGATCAACTAACAGTATTTCCAGTAGTTCTACATTTGTAGATCTTGACTGGAATACGTATTAATGTAGAATTGGACTCAGAAGTCTCCTGGTCTCCAGTAGATGCTGGTGAGAAATCTGCATATCAGACCATTTCTTTAATCATAACCACATGGATGCTGACTGAAGGTATAATGGTTAAACCTGGGTATAATGGTATTGGCCATTAGTTCTAAGAACTTCAGAGGTTTGTTGCATTGGGTAGTTTTTAGGTAAGTAGTCCAAGTTGGCAGGATCTTTTTTTGGATACAGCAAAATTAAGACTCAACATTTGAATTTGACATTTCCCAATATGTTAGGCTAGACCAGTGCCAGTAGAACAATTCCATGTCAAATGATGAACCGCGTCATCTTATTCTCAGACTTACAAGATAGTGCTCCTATAGGAAGATGTCCTAGTTTGGATCTGGAATGTCTTCCAAAGGCCCATGTGTTAACACTGTTTGGAGGTAATGGAACCTTTAGGAAGTAAGGCTTAGTGGGGGTATATAAGTTGTTGGTGGCATACCACTGCTGAGTATGGTGAGATATCTGTCCCTTACCCCTCCCTCCCTCTGTCTCTCTTTCTCTCTCTCTCTCTCTCTCTCTCGCTCTCGCTCTCGCTCTCTCTCGCTCTCTCTCGCTCTCTCTCGCTCACTCTCTTGCTCTCTCTCGCTCTCTCTCTCGCTTTCCAGCCATGAAATGAGTAACTTCTGCCATGTACTTCCAGCGTGATGATGTGGTGCCACAGGTCCTGTGGTAGACCTGATATAGTCAACTTGAGCCAGAACGTCCAGCCAGACTGAGTTGGTGTGATGCTGGGCGTACGAGATCCACCTGAGGGTTGTTGCTGATGCAACATAAGACAGAGTGGGAGCTGTAGCTAGTTGACAGGCTGTTTCCCAGGAGAAGCTCTGGTGTGGCTGCTTCTTCCAGAGGGGGCTCAGCTGTCCTTGTCGAGAAAGGAGCTCGGGGCCTTGCTGTCGTCAAGGATGGCTGCTGTTGCTTCGGAGGAGCTCTGGTTGTCATCTCTGCTGCGAGCATTGTTTCGTGGCTCCAGCCATCATGTGCAGACACGGAAGTACGTGGGACAGTGCTGTGGGCTCCCAGCCCTCAATTGGATCTTTTGGGTCTCCAGTGCCTAGATGGACATTCAGCACCTTCTGCATTTGGCTTCTGGGTGAATATTGTAATCTGTAAATGTCCCTTATTAAATCTGCTCTCTTACGACCTTTGGCTCTGAAAACCTAATTAAGACAAGTCCCAAACAGTGGGGCCAACCAATCAATCATGGATTGAAACCTTAAACTATCAGCAAAAATAAACCTTTCCTGTTTTGATAAGTTCCATTTTTTTCTAATCTTAAAGTAGAATCTTAGTCTTTTTAGTGTTCTTAGATGTTCTGACCTTTTTTGTGTGAACCTCTGAGCTTTACACATCAGATAGTATGGTAAAGTTAATACTTTTAACTGCTTTTATTTGGATCCTGGCTCTGTGACATATTAATTCTGAGTTTCTAGGCAAGCCACTTAACCTTTCCATGCCTCAGCTTCTTCATTGGAAAATTGGGATAATACAGTAATAGTATCACACCTCATAGGATTCTAGAAGGAGTAAATGAATTAATACTATGTAAAGAGCTTGAGATAGTGTTTGGCACTTAAGAGTATAAAAGTGTTAGATAGTCTTCATTTTTTCAGAGTCTTTTGATTGTGCTTTTATCTCATATGATTAATAGTGATTTTTAAGCATAACTTTTTAAAAGTCACACTTGTTTGAAGAGAGTTTCTCATGCCTTGTACATCCCATATTACTTTGATCTGTTTGATGGGAATGGTTATAGTTGTATATAAAACCCTTTTTCTTGTTGGTGTAGCAGTTGCCTTAGCCTACACCCACAGCCAGGTAATTGAGAGGCTTACTCCCGATAAAGTGATTTTCTTGAGGTTCTGGTAATTGTACTATATGACCAAAGCCCAGTGACCGCGATTGCCCTTTGCCACTTTTTTGGGAAACATACAAGGGGCAATTGAAGTATACAGTGAATGGTGAAATTAAAAAAGCAATCATTACAGTAAAAAGAAGACACATTGCCATTAAGCCCCTTCTAAATACTCCCCATAACTTCAAACACACTTAGTCTTGTCATTCTCTGAATCATTTTTGGAAATCCTCTTTCTCGTCTTTACTCAGTGTGATCAAAAATATGGTGAATGTTACTGCCAAGTGCCATCCAACAGAAAGACAGATTTGTAAAAAATGTTACAGTGTGTGCCCATCCACCCTAGTCACTGGATCTGGCACCGTGCGACTTCTAGTTCTTCCCCAAAGTCAAAATGACCTTGAAAGGTAAATTTTTGAATTGATTGAGGACATCAAGGCAGATACAACAGTGCAGCAAAAGACACTCATGGAAAAGGACTTCCGGAGCTACTTTAGAAAGTGGCAAGAATGATGGAATAAGTATGTTTGAAGTGAGGGGGAGTATTTTTAGGGGCATTAATGGCAATGTTATTTACTGTAATATGTTTTTTCTAAAAAATTTAAATATTTACTGTCCTTTTCAGTCATCTCATATCTCCTGCGTATTTCAGTATTATGTACCAGAATTGGCATTTGTCAGAGTGTATCTTCAAATATGTATACTTAGAACTTTAAGTCAAGACCACCTTACAAAATTCAGTTACCTAGGTAAGCTTCAAGTGATTTATATTGCCTTTCTCTATCTATGTTTATCACTTGGGCCATCAGCATTTAGAAGGTGATGGGAGATGAGATCTGGCATGAAATTGGAAACCTCTGTAGGCATCCTTTCAGACCGATAGAACCCCATGGAGTGGATGAAAGTTGTTTTCATCATGGCTGTCTTCCTCCACCCATGAGGCATTAATAATCAAAGAAGTGATAAAATGTCACAGAGGGCTCATTCTTACATTGTGTATATGTTTTAGAACTGTGGTTATAGGCTTAGGAACTCATAACTCTGAGGGCTCCCATGTGGGAAGCAAGCTTTATGAGAGACAGTCAAAGCAGGCAGTCTGTTGTGAGTTGAAGAGGCTGAGGTAGGCAGTAGGTGGGTCATGTAAGTTCTTACAGCTTGCATTAAAGACTTTCAGTTTTATCCCAGGAGCAGTAGGAAGCCACAGAAGAGCAAACAGGAAGTGTGATGATACCATATCACCGTAACTGCAGTATAGAGAACTGATTCTTGGGAAGAAAGAACATATCAGAATCCTGTTAAAAAGTATTGCTAGACATGGGTTGAAATATGATAGTGACTTATACTAAGATAGTAATTCTAGAATAATTTAAGAGGGTAACATGATAGGACTTTGTGGCTACATGTAGAGCATAAGTCAGAGAAGAGGAAGTAGTGATGATGGCTTACATTTTTAGCTTTGTAGCTGGTAGTGCCATTTACCATCCTGTAACACTAGAGAATTGCCCAAGTTTAGTGGGGGGAGCTCAGAACATACTGACTTTTGAAGGGCTTGTGAGACATCCAGTAGAGATTTCAGGTAGGCAATAATGTTAAAATTGTCTGGAGCTCCGATAGAGCCTTCTGTGTAATGGCCTAGTAGCTCATGGTGCTCTCTGCACACCCTGTATCACGTTTATTGAACTTCCATTATAAAATTATAAAAAACTGTTAATTAAATTGAAGCCCAGGAGGAATAGACTGGTATAAAAAACTGATTGTATTATTCTTTTGTGCACTATCTTTGAGTTTCTGAATACAGACTATATATGTATGTATCTGCCCTAGCATGTTACTTGCCATAGTTAGAAAATAATTTTTAAAAAAACTTCTGGATCTTGGCCCTGTCCAGTCCTAAACCTCCTGGATTAGGTACATACTATTTATTCCTATATACATGTCTTCTTTGACTCCTTCCATCCTATAGAAAACTTCAGCCTCATATCATATAAACAAGCTAGAGTTAAGTTTCCAAACTCCGTTCATGTAATCCTTTCCTTTAGTTTTTATGGGTGTTGGTGGTAGTTTGTCTTACATATTTGATTATTTGTACTGTAACTTATTTTCCATTCTACTGAGCTCTAAGTTCCTTAGTTCTTTCTTCCTTCGTGCCTTTCCACCCCAGGTCTAGTGAGTCCCCATCCTTGTGAGAGCCACAGTGGTCGAGGCACTGGTCCCCTTCATAATTTCTCAACCCTTCCTGATGAACTTAGTATCGCTACTTCACAATACTAAATCCAAACTCTTGATGACAGTCTTTTGGATTTGCTTATCCGTTCTACAACAATAACAGATTAAAAGGCAAGTGAATTCAGAGCTTCTAGAGCTCTTGGCCCAGCAGTCTGTCCTTGGGGATCTTTCTGGGGGGAGCTGAGAGGGCAGGGAGGGGAAAGGGAAGTAAAATGATTAATATGTGATACGTATATGTACCAATTCCACAAGATGAGTGTAATTATTACCTATTGCAAGCATATACTAATACAAAATTTAAATTAAAGAAAATACTGTACTGTTTTCCCTCTAAGTTTAGGAAAGCTTATGATAGAGACAGCCTTTTATATGTATTACCTGCTGAGGTCATGTTGGTTTCTTTGGGTTTCTCACTCTTTTTGATCGGGGTGGTTGCTTCTTTGGTAATTTGTAATGCATTTGGTATTTTGGATTGTTGCTAATTTTTTTTTTCTTTTTTGATATAGGGTCTCACTATGTAGTCAGGGTGGCCTTGAACTCAGTGTGTAGCCCAGGCTGGCCTCGAACTTGTGGCCATCCTTCTGCCTCAGCCTCCTGAGTGCCAGGATTATAGGAGTGCCCCAACATTCCCAGCTGTATTTGGTAGCTTTGAAAATACATGCCATTTTCAATGCTGCCTTGTCCAGTCTCACAATTGTGTATCCCAGTAGTCTTTTATAGCTCCATCTGAGAAGTTCTCTGCACCTAGAGATTATAGTGCATTCCCTAAAAATGATCTAGGTTACTCTTCTAGCTTTGGCAGTAAATTAAATCTACTTTTTTTCCAGTATATAAACCTTTATCTAGGTGTATATGATAGATCTCATGCTGTGCTGGAGCTCAGTTAATTAAAAACTTGAGCCATTGAATATTTTCTCTTCAAAAATAATACCACAATTTCCAGAAACACTATGTAAGTCTCTGAAGATCTTTCCTTCTCAAGTATTTTCTGGGAAAGTGTAGTATTTTTAAGGCCTGAGACAGTTCATACCGAATTCCATTTCCCCAATAGCTTTAGCACAAATTTTAGGGTTTCTTTCCAAAAATGTCTTAGGCTAATACTGTAAAAATTGAAAAGATTCATTCATTCTATGGTAATAGCAGAATTTTGTATGAATTTAAGGGAATGGTAAAGATAAGATTAACTATAATCTAAAGATTTTTTTTTTAGAGGTGTGGGATAGTACCATACAAAATGAACAACATTATCCTGTTTGAGATTTTATAATTCTCTTATCAGCTGTCCTTAAGTGCTGTCTTGTTTTTGTCAGCCACCAACCCTGGCATGAACAGTTGTACTCTGTGATTCATGGTTTCACCAAAAACATTGGTAAGAAGTATTAATGTTACAGGCGAGAAGACTGTATTTGTCCTTTTTGTTGTGGCAATTTAGTAGAATCCCAAAGAGTACTATTTGGTAATCCCAAAGAGTACCAATTTTTTGTTTTGAGAATTGATAATTTTACAATACTATCTTTGAATTTCTTTTTTTTAAAATTAGATATATATAATGATAACATTCATCATAGGGAATTTATACCTGTACATGATGTATCTTGATTCTTTTTTTCTCATTCCCCTCCCCTCCCTTCAACCCCTCTTCCCCTCCTTATTTACAAAAGCTTTGTTTCCATTTTCCTTCGATTCTTTTTTCTTTTCCCTTTCTTCTTCCCCCTGCCCCTCTTGTACCCTTACTGTTTGAACATTTTCTTTGTATTTCACAATATCTGTTATACATTTTGGTCTTATTTACCCTTTCAGTTTCCCACACCAGAGAAACAGCGTGATATTTGCACATGTGTGTCTGATTTATTTCACGTAAAGAGTATGGTCTCAAGGTGCATCCATTTACCTAAAAATGTCTCATATTTATCCTTCTTTATGGCAGAGGAGTACTCCATTGTACAAAAAAACCCCCACATCTTCTTTATCCAATCATTGGTCGATGGACATTTGGGCTTTTTCCAAGATTTAGCTATTAAAAACTGTGCTGCTATAAACGTGGGTGTGCATTTATTGCTGTGGAATAATTCTTTTAATTCTTTCTGGAAGATACCAAGAAGGGGAATAGCTGGGTCAAATAGAACCTCTAGTTTTAGTTTTCTGAGGAATCTCCACACTGGTTTGCACCAGTCTACACTCCCACCAACAGTGGAGAAGAGTTCCCTTTTCCCCATAGCCCCCCAGCATTTGTTATTGCTTCTTTTCTTGATATTAGCCATTCTTTCTGGAGTGAGATAGATCTCAGTGTTGTTTTAATTTGTATTTCTTGAATGACCAGTGATGTTGAAGCTTTTGCACAGCAAAAGGAACTATCAACAGAGTGCAGAAACAACCAACAGTTGGGAAAACAGCTGGGAAAAAAGTTTTGCCAGCTGTTTCTGAGACAAAGGACTAATATCTAGAATATACAGAGAACTAAAAAAAAAAAAGATACCCCCAAAATTTAAAGACCCAATCCAAAAATGGGCATCTGAAATCAGTAGACACTTCTCAGATGAAGAAGTAAAAATGGTAAATAAATATATGAAAAAATATTCAATAATCTTTCAGTTTCTAATGGTAATATTTATGTAAATAAAAACTGAGAAGTTAGTGAAAGTCTGGTAAAGGAACTTGATTTGAATATTTTAACTTATATCTATGTGTAGTATTTGTAATTCAGGAATCTGAGCCAGGTGTGGTGGTATACTTCCATAGTCCCAGGACAAGTTCAAGGCCAGTTGGGCAAATTTAGTGAGACCCTGTCTCAAAACAAAATTTTAAAATAAGGTGGGGATGTAGCTCAGTGGTAGAGTGCTTGGCTAGCATGCACAAGACCCTGGATTCATTTCCCAATATTGAAAAAACAAAACCAAAACGAAACAAAACTGAATCTGGTAGAGCCCAAGGATGTAAAGAAATTCTGGTCTTCCAAGAAAAAGGTTCAGAAAGCTGTTAAGTTGCTTATTTATAATTGTAAATTAGTATGACTTAAAGATAATTTCTTCCTTTGTCTTACTTTCTTCTTGCTGGGACAAAATACCTGACATGCACAAGGAGGAAAGATTTATTTTGGTTCATAGTTTGTAGAGATTTCACTCCGTAGTTAGTTAGCTCCAAGGCAGGATGGCATTGCAGCAGGGCATGGCAGAGGAGAGATAGTTTATGGTGTGGCAGGCAGGAAACAGAGTGGGATCAGGAAGTAGGAAGGATATACACACTCCGGGCCATGCCTCCAGTGACCCACCTCTTTCCACAAGGCCTCACCTTCCCTGTATCACACCCAGCTAACCCATCAGTGGACTAATCCAGTATTATATATTAGGGATGTAGTATTGCACACTATGATTAAGTCACCTCCCCAGAGCCTCACCTATGAGCACATGAGGGTTTGGGATATAAGACATGACATCCTTATTCCTACTCTTAGAAATACTTGGAGTATTTGGATGGTATAGGACTCTAAAGCTGTATTGTCCAACTTCTAGTCATGTGAGGTGAGGTTTTGGAGCACTTGAAATGTTAATTAGAATTTAGATGTGCTGTACGTCAAAAATACACATTGGATTTGAAAGTTTTAGTACCCGTATCCAAATGGGGGACGGAGAGAGAGAGAGAGAGAGAGAGGAAGAGGAGGGAGGAGAAAGAAGGGGAGGGGAAGGACAGGGGAAGAGACGAACAGAGGGAAGAGAAGCTTGTTTTTTGAGTCA
Source organism: Hystrix cristata (assembly GCA_004026905.1). Lineage (NCBI taxonomy): Eukaryota > Metazoa > Chordata > Mammalia > Rodentia > Hystricidae > Hystrix > Hystrix cristata. The sequence goes on along the minus strand of PVJO010018030.1, from coordinate 10,446 downwards.
GGGAGTTACTGTGATGTTTCCCAGGCTTGCCTCCAACTGCTGAGCTCAAGTGATCTGCCCTGCACCTGGGCTTACAGGTATGCACCATTGTACCTGGTTAGCTAGTTCTTAAATATTGACTACATGGGACATGATAATATTGGGTTAAGTAAAATATTAAAATAAATTTTACCTGTTTCTCGTCTACTTTTTTTATGTGAATGTTTTGGCTCACACTATATTTCCACTGGACAGTTCTAAGGAGAATGAGAACATTGTAGTTGGTAAAGGTTATATTCTGACTTCTAACATCACTGTTACACCAGAGTCTATTAATTTTCAGCAGTGGGCAATTTAATGGTATAGAGCAGTGGTAGCGAACGTATGGTACGTGTGCTCCAGTGGGCTATTTGTTCTCATTGAAAGCTCTAAAAGGTTCACCATCACTGAGAATTTAGCTTGAAGACCTGATAAAAATTAGAGTATCTTAGATATATTTGACTCTACTCAGTAAATTACAGGAGCTTAAAAGGCAAAGATTTTTAATTAAAAATCTTTGAAACGCACAACTTACCTAGCTGGGACAGTATGTCACCAAAGCCGTACCCAAGTTTTTGCTACAAAATTCTTCAGATCCAAAATTTGCCACCAAATTTAGACAAACTTAGATATAAGACTAAATAAATAAAAGTGAGAGGCTGTTTTGTGCTCAAGAGATTATTTTTTCTCTGAATTACATCTACCTTTTTTTTTTTGGTTTGGTCCTGGAGATCGAACTCAGGGCCTTGTGCTTGCTAGGCAAGCACTCTAACCGCTAAGCTAAATCCCCAGCCCACATCTACCTTTTTTATGTACCAGTGCTTCATATTTCCACTGCCTCCCAATAGTGCCACTCTAGGGAGCAAGCTTTTAACACATGGACTTTTGGGAGACACTGAAGATTTACCTGCTATAATAAGTAATATAGTTGAAGAGAAGGTAGATATAGTCCATTAACCATAAAGAACTCAACTTTATTAATTGGAATTTATAATTAACAGTCTGAGGATTGTGTAGAAGAATTCTTACTGTTCCATTGTACTGGTTTTTAATACATAGAGAGCCTCTCTTGAATGGGTAGTTGGAGGACTCTTCTCCCTTAAATTCTATGATCACCTTCTTACATTCCTACATCTGTGTACCACCAGCGTGGCCCCTCCAGCCATATCCAGCTAGCTCTCTGCAAAGTCCTGTCTTTTTACTGTGTTCAGATTTTGGTGCGTCAGTTCTGGGAAGAGCACTGACAGGATAAACAGCTAACACTTGGTGTCATGGCTGTTTATTTTCAGAGCACAACTTCACTGTGTTGTATTAAAATACCACAAGTATAAGGATGGGAGGAAATAGTGTGGGTAAATGAAAACGACAGAAAGCCCTTAGGGTGAGCCTAGGGATGAGAATACCTTTTCATCTCCAGGGCTTGTGAGAATTAAATGAGAATTGTAATTATTTTTAAATTTTGACTAAAATCATGCTTTATAAACATTTGTAAACATTTTATTCCTTTTAAACGATTCCTATTATAGATTTACTTTTTTAGATTCTTGGGTTCTGTGTGTCACCTTTTAACCTGGTTATATTTGGATGAGGACATTTAACCTATAAAATTTTATAGATTTTATTAAAATATTTAATCTTGGGTTGGGTACGTAACTCAGTGGTAGAGCACTTGCCTAGCATGTGAGGTCTTGGGTTCAGTCCCCGGCACTGCTATAAATAAGTTTATAGGAACTTAAAAAAACAAGTCTTATCATTCTGGGAAAATTATAAAGGAAAAGTCCTTGCATTTGAATTTTACTGAGAATACAAGTACCTTGTTTGGTTTCTTCTGTGACTACTCATGAAGTTACTAAGCAGCTAGACTTATACCATCCACAATATCAGCACTGATCACATGTGGCTATGTAACTGAAGTTAATTAAGGTTTAAAAAATTTAGTTCCTCATTTGTGCTAGCTACATTTCAAGACCTCATTAGCTTTCTTTTAATTAAAAAAATTTTTTTTAACCAAGAACATGTATTGGTACATTGTATACATAATGATCACATTCATCATGGTTATTTTGTACCTGTACATGATGTATCTTGGTCCCCTGCCCCCCCCATCTTCCCCACCCCTCCTTTCTACTCCCCCCTTCCCTATTTACAGCAGGTTTATTTATATTTTCCCATTTTTTTTCCCTTTTCCCTTTCTTTCCTTTTTTCCTTCCTACTTTTCCCCCTTCTCCCTTTCTAGTTCTCTTTTGAATATTATCTTTCTTTTCTATAATGTCTATTACACCTCTTTGTCCTTATTTACACTTATGGCTTCTCATATCAGAGAAACAATTTGATGTGTAATCATGGGTGTCTGATTCCTTTCACTTAAAAGTATGTTCTCAAGGTACATCCATTTACCTGCAAATGTCTCTAGTTTATCCTTTTTTTATGGCAGAATGGTACTCCATTGTGTAGAAAAACCACATCTTCTTTAGCCATTCCTTAGTTGTTGGGCATTTAGGTTGTTTCCAAGACTTAGCTATTACAAATTGTGCTGCTATGAACATGGTTGTGCATATATCGCTGTGCTATGATGATTTTAATTCTTCTGGGAAGATACTCAGTAGAGGAATAGCTGGATCAAATGGAACCTCTAGTTGTAATTTTTTTGAGGACTGATTTCCACAGTGGCTGGACCAGTCTACATTCCCACCAACAGTGGAGGAGGGTTCCTTTTTCCCCACAGCCCCACCAGCATTTGTTATTGGTTGATTTCTTGATAATTGCTGTTCTTTTTGGAGTGAGATGGAATCTTAACGTTGTTTTAATTTGCATCTCTCAAATGACTAGTGATGGTGAACACTTTTTCATATATTTACTTGCCATTTTTATTTCTTCATCTGAGAAATGTTTATTCATTTCAGATGCCCATTTTTGGATTGGTCTTTAAATTTGGGGGATTTGATTTTTTTGAGTTCTTTATGTATTCTAGGTGTTAAACCTTTGTCTGAGGGACATCTGGCAAAGAATTTTTCCCAGTCTGTGGATTTTCATCCTGCTCTATTGGTGATTTCTTTTGCTGTGCAAAAGTCTTTTAATAGAATGTAGTCCCAAGCACTGATTCTTTGTATTATTTCCTGTGCAGTCTGGGTTCTGTTCATAAATTTTTTCCCTACCCCTATGTCTTAGAGAGTTCTTCCTATTCTATTCTCCAGTAGATTTAGTGTTTCTGTTTCAGTGTTTAAATCTTTGACCTAGATAGTGGTTACTGTATTAGGTAGTACATATTTAGAATATTTCCATCATAGCAGACTATTTTATTGAATAGTGCTGAACTTGAATATAAGAAAATTAAATAACCACATTTTATTTAAATTAGAAGCATTATTAAAATTTAGGGTATTTGCTATTTAAATTGCTTACCTTTTTTACTGTGGTTCTATAATATCTGTAAGTATTGCAGTGAATGTTGTCCTGTAAATTTATTACCTGGTTTCACATTTGCAAAATGTGTTTTTAAATTTTTTGTAAGTAAATGTTGAATTTCAACCTTTCCTTGCTTTTATTCTTCATGTCTTGATGTGATATGAGACAATTTTGTTTGTTTTTGCAGTGTTCGAGGATTTGGCTCTATTCTGTTGCCATGGCCTTATGATCTAAAATAATACTATTGGCTGGGGATTTAGCTCAGTGATTAGAGTGCTTGCCTTGTAAGCACAAGGGCCTGAGTTCGATCCCCGGCACCACAAAAAAAAAAAAAAATAATACTATTGATGTGAAATAATATTGATCATTTTTATTCTGGATAGTATTGTGATTAAATTGTATGCTAGCAAGAATTTAAAACAGTATAAATATATACCCCATCTTTTGTATATGCCTTTGGGAATTTTGAACAATGAGAAGATTTACATTGCTCTTATTTATTATATTTTATATATATGTGTGTGTGTGTGTATATATATTTCCTTTGGTGCCGGGGATCGAACTCAGGGCCTTGTGCTTCCCAGGCAAGCATTCTAACCACTGAGCTAAATCCCCAGCCCCTATATAATATATTCCTACATAAAGTTTATAGAATGTTTGTTACAAGATGTATAATTCTCTTTTATTTAAAGATAATATTTAAATTTTTTTTTAATCCTAGGAAGCTCTACAAAGGATCATTTCAACTCTGGCAAATAAAAATGATGAAATTCAGAACTTTGTTGATACACTAAATCATACATTAAAGGGAGTTCAGGTATGAATCTCTTTTATTAAAATTGTATAAATATGTCATGAATGATGACATCAAATCTGAAATTTAAGTATAATCTATGAATTCTGGATTATAAACTAATAAAAAGTGAGAGCAGGGTTTTAAAATGGCAGATAAAGTAAAACTGCTGTGGTAGTTAGGGTGAGTAGTGACTTGATTGGCTTTGGGATTCACCTGGAATTTGGTGGAGCAGTGTTCCATGCCCTCCTGCCATGATGTTTTTGCCTTTGAGCCAGCTGAAGGCCATAGGCATAGACTGAATCCCCTGAAACCATGAGCCATATGAACATGTTCATGATGGGACTGTAATTCGTATGTCTTGCTGCTGGGCATCTTGCAACCACCAGTGGTACATACACAACTACTCCATCAGGTGGTATGAGACAGTGCTACATGTACCACTGGTGGTACAAGGTGGCAGGAATGCGTTAAACCTCTCCCTTTCAGTTGGGTGGGTATTGGGTATTATGTCCCAGCAGTGAGAAAGCTGACTAATAAAGAAAATTGGTACTGAAAGTAGGGTCATTGCTGTGACTGTATCTGGTTTGTGGTTTGGAAAGGTTTGGAGATCCAAGTGAAAGAAACCCTAGAATACTGAAAACAGAGCTTGATGGGTGATTCTGGCTGGAGTTCAGAAGGCCAAAATGCTGATACGGGTGTGGACAGTAAAGGCTAGCTTCAGGAAGTTTCATTTGGGAACAAGGACTCTATTGACAGTTGAACAAGAGGCCATATGTGTTACTCTGTGACAGAAAATTTTTCTGCATTGTGCCCATGTCCTGAGACTTTATAGCAGACTGAAATTAAGGTTAGTGGACTAATCTGTTGGAGGAAACTTCAAGACAGCCCAACATTCGGGCTATTTTTTGGCGTGGATTCTTCTGGCTGCTTTTAGCCTGGTTTGTAGTGAGAATTGGGCAAAAGGCAGAACAGAAAAAATCTGAAAAACTTAGAATTTGCCTCAGTAGGAGTGATGTATGAAGTTGGGGCCATAGGTTTTGTGGATGTTCAAGAGATCAGTGCCAAGAAAAAAGGAACCATACACTTTCTACGAGGACAAAGTGAAAAATGCCTTGAGGATATCTCAGGAGTTGACAAGACCCCACCCATCACAGGCTCAAAGATGCAAAAATATAAACTTTTCAGTTGAGAAGAGAATACTTGGCCACTTTGCTTGAGAAGGGCCACATAGGGAATTGGTCGCTCAGGATTTATTTCACGGTGCTCCGGCATCCAGGCACTCAGAAGCCACTGCAGCCATGGCCCAGACACTCAGGGGCCTGGCTATTACTCCCACTGACAGTAGACCTTGTGTGATCCTGGTTTTACCAGCATGCAGAACGCAGGAGTTGTGGAGTCAGAGAGGCTTCTACTCAGATTTCAAAGGAAGGTATAGGAAGAAGCCCCTGAGAAGGCAGTGCAAAAAGATGTGAGAATGAACCCAAAGGTGCAGTTGCGGACCTCAGAAGCTGGAGGTGCCAGAAATGTGGAATATCCACTCTGGAAAGTTGCAGGTTGTGAGTAGAGCCAGCTAAAGAGAGGCCATGTGGCCTGCAATGAACAGGGACATTGGGTAGGGGCACTGAAGCCCTTTGGAACTCACCTTTTATTACCATGTGCCCTAGAAGCCAGATATGGAGCTACTACTGGACTTAGTGTTTGTCCTGCTGAGTTTTGGTCTTGCTTTGGTTTGGTTCTTTTCTCTCTCTGTTCCTTCCTTTTGGAATGGCAATTTTACGCTGTGCCATTGCCCCTTGGTATTGTGTAACTTATTTTTGATTTTTACAGAGATTCATAGCTAAGAGTTTGCCTTAAGTCTCAGAAAAGACTTGAATTTGAACTTGTGAAAAATGCTGGAACTTTTGAGAGTTTGGGGAAGGGATTGTTGTGTTTCTGATTGTATACAGGGTAGTTTTGTTATATTATGCAGAATTATGAGCTTGCTATAGTCATACCAAGGTACTCTGTTTTGAAACTCGTTTAGGTTTGGTACTCGATGAATTTTGATGTTAAAGTTTTATCCCAGTACTCAGCATTTGTTTGGTACTTGAAGTGCAAACTGGAAGTTGTTGGTGTCCATTGCTTCATGACTTGTTACCCTTTAGAGGGTAGCAAAACAATTTAATTGGTACTTCTCACACATTCTAAAACCAAATAACAGTGAGTACCAATGTACTACTATATTGTCTTTATGTAGAGATTAAATAAGGTTTAAGGAGATGTATTTGGATGTGAAATCGACAAGGAATGGAATGTGGTATGTCAATTTGTTTGGCTTTGGGATCCAACCAGGGGATTGGTGGAACACATTGGTGGGTGTGTCTTTGTGCATCATGGATGGGTGGTTTTAGGGTCTGTGTCTGTACCCCTTCCCATCTGGCATTGTTCCCGTGCTCTGTTTCCTAGCTGCCCTTCTGCTAGGATATTTCTTCCTTGGGGCTAGCTAACCATAGACTGAATCTCCTGAAAGCAGGAGCCAAATTGATACCTTTCTTCCTTTAAATTGTGGATGTCAGGTGTTGTGTCCTGTGATGGGAAAACTGATTAATACAGATATTTTCTTTGCAGTTCCTGCATTCTATATGGAAAAATCAAATAGTGAGAAAGAAAATTCTGGAGTAACAGCTGTTAGGAAGCATTATAGTGCTAAGGTTCCTCCAAAATTATAAAACAAAATTACAGTTTGATCCAGTACTCCCACTACTGGATACACACACACACACACACACACACACACACACAAATAAAGGAATTGACATCAGTATGTCAAAGATACATGTGCAGTCCCATGTTCATTGCAGCATTATTCACAGTAGCAGGATATGGAAAGAACTTACATGCCCATCGGTGGATGAATGAAAAAAGACAAATGTGTTACTCTATATATACGCAGTGGAATACTATACAACCTTCAGAGAGAACTTAGGTCATTTGCAAGAGTGTATATGAGCCTAGAGGCACTATGCTAAGCCAGGTACAGAAAGGCAAGTACCTCATGATCTCATAATATGTGGAGTCTAAAAACGTTGACTCATAGAAGCAGAGAGCAGAATCGTGGTTACCAATATCTGAGAGGATAGGGAGGTTGGGGAAAAAGACATGTGTTCATCAAAGAGTACAAAATTCCAGTTAGGAGAAACACATTTTAGCTATTTCACAGCATAGCAACTGTTATTAACAATGATGTATATTTCAAATTTGCTTTTATAAAAGGAGTAGATCTTAAGTGTTACCACTACAAAAATAAGGTGATGATTATGTTAATCAGCTTGATAGTAATCTTTCTGCAATGTATGCATGTATCATATTGGTGTATAACAGAGCTCTTTGTCAATTAAAAATGAAATAAAACATCTGATGTAGCTTTCCTGTGAATGTGCCTTGATAAAGTGAGGGATCATTTCTTTATGAAATGCGTAAATTTGTAGACAATGAATCCTTTCATGAAAGGTGTATTTTTTTGTTTTAAATTAGTATGATTCTTAACCTGTTAAACCTTACGGTCTTTATCTTTTCTTTATTTCCAATTTTGTAAGTGAAGTTAGTTGATTATGCTCCTTATCATTCTTAACTATCTTTCTGAAAACTATTTCATTGGAAAATTTGGCAAATCCATTCTTTAAGGCAAAAGCAAAAGCTAGTGAGTTTAAACCTCTTGATCTGTGAACTAGAGAATAACTACATTTAACATCTGGCAAAAGAGCTTTTAAATTAGAGCTAGTCTAAACTATTATTCTTATTAATAAATTATTAAAATTCTACCTTAGACTTCAGGAAAAAATAGATGTACTATAAATGTATAGAATTAAGCTACAGCTTTGTCATTGAAAGTGGGAGTATGAGAGGTAGGAAGCAAGAGACAAGTAGGAACGTGCCAACCAGTGATTGAAAGGAAGAGATTAGTCCGTGTCCTTTTTTACAAGTGAATACACTGACGCCTAGGAATTGGAGTGGTATCTACAAAGTCACGGTGTTACTGAGTGGTTATTGAGAGACTTGAATTAGGTCTTCTGCCTTCCAGACAGCACATTCCTTCTCCTACAGCTTGTTCTTAACACTGGAAATGAAAACAAACACTGCTTCTCATGATACAGTGTATGGATTTTGTAAACATAATAAGCAAAAGTTTGGACATATGGTAATATAGTATATCATATGTACTTGTTATCTTAACCAGTGCCGGTTTACTTCTCTTTATTGAATGATTTATCGAAGTTGACAAATGCTGTAAGATCATTTCTTCTATCAAATAATTATTGCAAGTATTGATATTGCTGTCTATGGATTTCACAGATGTTTTAAGGTATTATTGAAATAGCAGCATCTTGCTAAATGAAGAACTTTGAGGATTTAAGAGACTTGGAATTCTCTGTTGATGCTGTTCCTAGTAACTAGTTGTGTAGCTTTGGACAAGTCACTTACTGTATTTTGGTTCATAAAATGTAATAGTTTGACTGTAATTTCTGGCCATTAAATTATTTTTGTGTTCTTTCTATCATAAAATTCAATGTCTGATAAATCTTTTAAGCTGCAGTAAAGAATTGCTTAGTCTTTTAAGCTCTGTATATTTTAAGTAAATGCAGTGTTTTAGAGAACCTGAATAATTGTAAAATGTATACAAAATTACCCCCATTCTTGTATGCCTAAATTGTTACTCAGATTTACCGAATTGAAATCCCTGGAGCATTTTATCAAAATCTTTTTTCTGCCTGTGGTTCTCATACACTTTAAAGGTTAAGGGCCACTGGTTCAGGGTCTGCCTTAGAGCCTAAGGGTCTGGGTAAAGTTGGGAACTTTAATAAGATAACTTTTTACTTTGTCCTGTGGAACAGTTTTATAAAAGATGAAAGAGGGTGTAGACCAGTCCATAAAAGGCAGCAGCTTAGCTCACAGCATAGTCGAGTTAATAGTACTATCTGCATTGGCAACCAGCTTCTTACATTTAGCTCTTTTTAAAGCCTTAAGTTAAATATTAGAATTTTGTTATTTTTACATTAGACTAAGATAGTTCATGTAACTTTTAGTTTTTAAATGTTTGATAGCTCTTCAGAAAATCATTGTTTTGTTTTTTAAAACAGGAAAATTCTTCTAACATACTTTCAGATTTAGATGAAGAATTTGATAGCTTGTACTCTATTTTGGATGAAGTAAAAGAAAGTATGATTAACAGCATCAAGCAGGAACAAGCTCGTAAATCACAAGAGTTACAGGTGAGATCATATAATTTTAAATATGAATATTCTATTTAAATGCTTGATTTATTGAAAGCAAAAATTAGTTTCTGAGTAACTATACCTTTATTTCATAGAAGAATGACTTTTAACTTTGTTTTGGTCATTAATATCTTTTAAAAAATTTGTTGTTAAGAATACAAAATTTACCCTCAATCATTTTTAAATAAATTGTCTTGTATTCATGTTATTGTGTGACAGAGCTCAGGTAACTTTCATCTTATTACAAAGCTGAAATTCTCTACCTGTTGAACACTAACTTATTTCCTTCTCCTACCAGCTTCTGGCAATTATACTGTTTTCCGTTTCCTTTGCTTTTGTTACTATATATATTTCATATGAGTAGAAACATAAGTTGGTCCTTTTGTGGCTGTCTTGTTTTATTCAGCACAGTGTCCCCAAGGTTCATCTGTGTTCTAGCATGTGCCAAGATTTCATTTTTTATGACCGAGTTCATTTATGTATATATCACATTTTCTTTATCTGTTTGTCTGGACCTTTGTGTGCTTCTTTCTCCTCTGGCTCTCGTAAATGCTGTAGTGGACATAGATGTGCAAGTATATCTTTAAGATACTACTTTCAATTCTTTTGGCTATATACCCACAAGTCAGATTGCTAATCATATGGTAGTCCTTTTTTTAGTTTTCCGAGGAATGTCCATACTGTCTTCCCTGGTGACTGCACCATTTTACATTCCCACCAGCGGTGCCCAGAGGTTCTAGTTTCCCTACATTCTCACCAACCCTTTTCTTTTTTGATTTTTAATTTTTTTTTTATTATTTTTTTACCAAGAACATGTATTGGTACATTGCATACATAATGATCATAATCAACATGGTTATTTTGTACCTGTACATGATACATCTTGGTTTTCCCCCCTCTTCCCCCCTTCCCCTCCCCTCCCTTCCATTCACCCACCCCTCCCTATTTGCAATAAGTGTAACTACACTTTACCAT
>PVJO010018029.1:0-37776 GCA_004026905.1 Hystrix cristata | reverse complement strand
CCAGGATGGCCTCAGCTCTGATCACCACTCTGAAAGAAAACAAAACATTACAAAATCTTTGTCCCATATCCTAACCCTGCCTCTCAAAATTGAATGTACTTTGAAAAGAAGGGGTTAAACTTATTTAAAATAAGCATATTTGTGCATGAATTCATTTAATATGGTTGTTCTACTCAATGCAGAATCAAAGGGCAATAGCCAAGTTAAATAAAATTTTTAAATGGCATACACTTGTTAAAGCAATTCGGTCATTTTATCAAGTGCCGAGAAGTAGTCTTAACGTATGCAGAACCTTGTGTTTTGCTACTTATTAAAGCAAAATCTATCTTTACTTTGATTTTATATTCTAAGGTCAAAACAAGAAGTTGTTCTTACGGTTTCTGATACTTGCATACAGATACAATAAAATTATGCAAACAATATATACAGAGTATAATGGGAAGAGAAAAGCAGCTGTCATATGGCCACCCTGTGCTCACAATCAGTCCTCCTATAGTCTATTTATTTAATATTAGAAAGTATTAAGAGTGACTTGAAAATTAATTGAATATGCTGACAACTTTATTTTAAAAATGGGCTTTTATGAAGGCTTTTCCCATTTCTGTAGATTATTCCTTTGATGCTGTGTTTTAAGGTCAAGATGGTTCAAAGAAAACCTGTTGTTCTAATATCAAAAACGTATAAAATGTCTTGAATGTTAATTTTTGCTGATGCTGCCAGAGCATTTTCTATTAGGCTTCTGTCACAGGAGAACGGTTTTTAAAAAACAATTAAAGCTGAGTTTATTTATACAAAGGAACTTTATTGCTGAACTTTATTTACACTGACAGCAATGAGACATTCAGCCATTTGAACAAAACCCTTTGACTTATTACTGAAAGGTGGTTTGTGATTTCCAAAACATAGAAGAAAGATAATGCATTGTCTTAGAAAAAACTGCTCTATTTCATGTTGAGTCATAAGTGAAGTGAGTCTGTAATCTATTCAACCACTTTTGTTTTCCCACTTGTTTCTGACAATCTCTCAAAAGGAGATTAAGAATAGATTTAGCTATAGGCAATAAAGGTCAGAATTAAAAGTAGTGTTAGCGATTTTATATAGGGAAAATCCAGGAGTAAAACTCTTACCATTATTTCAAGACAGAAGGGAGAAATGGAGACTTGACAGTTGAATTTTGGACCTTCCTCTACTTGGACGTGGCATCTTTCCACTCTATAACCATCCTTGACTGTTCTAGTTTTAAGAGTTGCATACTCTGTTGTCATTTATATCACAACTCCTCAAAGTGTGGTTGATGAACTGGTCCCGTACCAGTCGTTGAACTGTTAATGATCAACAGTGAGATAAATACAGAAACTGAAGATAAATGTTTGGATCCTCATACTTACCAGGTGTGATGGCTGATTTTACACATCAGCTTGACTAAGCTGAGGGACACCAAGATAGCCAGTTAAATATTATTCCTTTATGTTTCGGTAAGGCTATTTCTGGGAGAGATTAGCATTAAAATCAATAGACTGGGTAAGGAAGATCTGCCCTCCCCTATATGAGTGCGATCATATTGAAGACCCAGTTAGAACAAAAATGCAGGAAAAGGATGAATTCTCTTTCTCTCTCCTGGAGCAGGATTGCAGACCTTCCCTTGTCATCGTAGCTCCTGATCACGTGAGCCACAGGAAGAATCTGTGCTCTCAAAGTTTCTGTTGATGACTTTGCGAGGTATCTGTCAAAAACCTAAATAAACCAATTTTTCCATTAAAAAGCCATATCTGGAGAAAGCCCTATTGCAGATGAAAGCTCCAACATTACCTTTTCTTTAGTGCTTTGAGAACTCTTGTGCTTATTTTCTAGTTGTTGAGGTAGCAGGGCAGCCAGAGGTCTTCTGTTCCCCCGAAGCAGGGCGCTCTGCATGGTTCAGCTTCAGATTCTGGCAGCAATCAGCTTGCATGATAATTGGCTCTAACTCAAGCCTTGCTTTTCTAAGTTTTTTGCAATATCCTGTTTAGTAAAAAGTGTCTAAATTAGATAAAGAAGTGTCTTGCATTATGTGGTAGTTATTACCTCCCCCAAAACTGTTTGTCTTCCAAATTGTGTCTCGGCCTGAGTCCAGTCTGGATTCTCACAGCTGCCCAAGCCTAGAGCCGCTATTGTATCTACATCCTTCAATCTATCCCTTTCAGTACTTTCCTTGGTCAGCATAATTATGGCCACTACAACCTAGCTTCCCCTCTAGTATTCTAGTTTTACTTCAGAAATAAATAGCATGGAATTGTAATATACTGAAAGGAGTCAAGCACTTAGAAAACCCCATAATTATAGTGAACCTTGGATTTCTCTGCACTCCATTGTCCTTTCTGCAGTCATCAACGTTTGCAACTCTTAAAATTCTTAAACACAAGGCAGATTCTGTTGTTTATAAATCTCTCTCCAAAAGAGAAGTAAAACACTGAAAGATAGGAATGAACAAATGCTGCTTTTTTTTTCTGCTAGAATTCCCACTATATAGCATTCTGCGCTACAAGTATTAAATTTAAGGACTTGTTGCATGAGTTTGTACCACTCTTATGCTTCTCCTCATTAGTATTTCCCTTCTTTTTTGTAAATCTGCTCAATTTTTATATTTGGATCATAAATATATGTAATTAAATTCTGATTGCTTAATATGATCTCTTCTGTGAGTGTTTTGCTTGGTATTTTGCACACAGAAGCTATTCAATAACATTTCTTTTTAAAAATCAATCTGCCTGATCTATGAGGAGTGTTTTTTACCCTTCACGTCTAAAAGTGCACCTCTCTTGTTCATGTTTTCTGTATGCAGAAGACTTGTGTTTCTTATTATTATTCATGCTGCTTCTTTTTTCAATGTTGTTTATCTCTATGTTCATCTTCTCAGATTCAGTGCTTGCTTGGTGACCCAGTCAGCTGTACCATGGATGTGAGTGTCTGTTAGATTGCTTTATCCTGCGCTGAAGCATGTATTTTTTTTTCCAAGCTTAGTCTCATTTTAGATGTTTTCTGTTCACATTTATAAATGCGGTAGCAATCCTTGCATTATTTTTAGGTCACTGGCTTTGCAATATCTTTTAAATCTGGTACTCTCTGTACCCTCTCCATAGTCATTTTCTATACAGTGATGGACAGTATAATTACCCCCACTAAAGAGTTAACCAGAAATAGATCGCCAGTTATTAATAATCAGTTTTTACTAATTGCCAATCCAATAGGACTAATCTCAGACTGAATTAGCATCAAATTAGACTTTTAATGTATATTACATATTTATTGAGATTCAACTACGTCAGTCTCCCTGTATTGCCTTTTATTACTTACTCATAATTTTGTCTACTATAAAGCTATCATAAATGATGTCCACCGTTTGTTCTTCTTGAGGTAATATTGCTTACCTGTCACCTTGATGTTTAAGAGTGTTCTCTAAGAACATCTGTTCCTTTTAAAAACTGCTTAAGTCAGCCTTCAAAATCATTTTTTACCTATTATGAAGATTAGTTCCATTCGCCCATTATTACCACAGCTTTCAGATATGCCTAGAGCTCTCTCTTTTCTTCATGCCTTTGCAAAGATCAAGTTCAATCACCGTGACACCCAACTATCAAATCAATTGTGGGCATCATATATCCACAGTCATTGATTTGTTAATGTCCAACTTTTCCGCTTTTTCCATTCTCTGCTTTTCGGAGTTCTTTTTGCAGAATTTTAATTACATCATAATTATACGCAGTAACTGTTATTTTATTAAAGGAAAATTTAAGAAATGAGCTGAATTTCTCAGCTGTTCGGACTTACCATTAATCCTATGGCCCCCTTTTAAAAAATAATTCTATTTACTTAGTTCTTTTCTCTCCCACTGTATAAGATTGAAAAAAAATTTTTTTTTACTTTAACCATTTGGGCCAATGCCAATTCCTGCTTCTTTGGTAGTATCCTTTTTTTTAAATTTATAAGTTGCAGGACTCTTCCATTGCTTTGTGTCAAAAGCAGCTGTAACAGTGAACGAGCAGACAACAATCAGGATTACTGCCCTGTACTAGATTCAGATTCAGGCCTTCTGCAGAGCTCCAGAGGCAGATTCAGTGCTTGCTTGGGGACCCAGTCAGCTGTGCCATAAATCTGATTCTCATACACGTATTATCTGCAAACGTCACCTATGCCAAGTACACTACAGTGCCCATCCCCTCCAGTTCACAAAGTGCCCGAATCTTCAGTGTGATTGTTGGCTATTCTCCAGCCCTAACTCCATCGAAGTTCATTCACACCAGGACTGTGGTTACACCCTCCCTAAGGACAATCCCAAGCTTAGGGAAGGTTCCTACTAATCATTTACAATAAGCAATGAGAGGGTGCCGTGCCTCAGTATGTATTATTACTGACTCACACTCTGTTCCCAATCACTTTGTTTCCTGTTGACCTTTCTGCTTGTCCTGTCATTTTCTTACCTTCACACTTCTCATCTTTTTAAATCATCTATCCATTTTTTAACCCCTATGTGTTTTACTAGACTATTGTATAATGAAGTTCTTTATTTAATCAAGATATTCAAAAGCCCTAACTAGTTGCCTACTTGTATACAACAGCAATTTTGAATGGATAAAAGTATATACATAATACTATGGAATTTATTGTAATAGGAAATGACCTCTAGTTCTCTTCCTTATTCACTTTATCTGTTACATTCCCCCTGCAGAAATTCTTCCTTGTAGCTATCCACCCACATGCCCAGAATAGGAAACAAAGAAAAACAGCTGAGTTTGGTCAGCATGAATTAAACTCAGCAGGGTGGTAGCATTGGGGTCAGAATGTTACAACCATAAAAACAAGAATGTGAGTCCAAAAATAAGATGGAAGGAGGCAAGAGAAGAAAATTGACAGTAACTTCCTCTGGTACCAATTCATTCCCCAGTAAGTCAGTGCCTTTTATTTATATCAGTGTGGAATTCATATTTGAAAACAGACAGTCTTGTTATTATTTTGTTTATATCAGTGCTACCAATCATGCTTTTAGTACCATACTCCCCCATACCATTTCAAATCTGACTGTACTTATAGAAACACTATTACCTAATTTTTTGGGAGAGTGGTCTTGAATAATTACAGAATGTACCAAGGATGTGTGGATTTACAGAAATGGGAAATTGTGACTCAAACAAACCATTTATGATTCAGCAGTTATTGGCTCAGACTGAATTTGGAGAAATCCAGAAAGAAAAGAAACCGTAAGCCCTTAGGGGAAGGGCCAATATCTTATTCAAATTTCTAGTCTTAATCTAGTCCTCAGTACAAATCAGGAAGATTCTCATAGTCCCAGTTCTTCAGTTCACAGAGCCCAAGATAAGAATTTCAGTGTATGTGATTTACTAAGAAGTGTTATTCAGAAATATTCTGTAAGTGGGAAAGAAGTCAGATGTGGACTGGAAGGAACCAAGAAGAACATTGCCTCAGGGAAACTTTCCCCGTGTCCTGGTGCCCCGTAGGCTCTGGACTGGAGCAGCACTGTGGAGCTGTCCGTCCCTTGAGGCAAAAGGGCTGGCTTTAAACGCCACGGATCAGTCGGCCATTTATTCCTCAGGGAGCAGGGAAATTGTAATCAGCCAGGAATTTCGGGACACACTGGCTCCTCTTCCCCAGCGATTCTCCAGAGAAGGCTTCAAACATAAGCTCCTATCCACAGTTCTCAGAAAGGTGATCTTGACTGTGGCATCTACTGCAGTAATACATACGTATTTATTAAGTGAGTGAAGGGAAGGGAATGACCTGATCTGACTGTAAACCAATATCATATTTTATAGGAAAGGTAATAGTTTCCAATTTTTATTTATGGCAATGAATTTTATTCACACCCTACATGTCCTGTCAGTTTTAATCAGTGCCATTTTAGAATCCACATTTAAGTTTCAGGTTAATACAAACAACTACCAAATCCAAAAACACAACCTGTCAAGAAGCAGTGAAGGGTGTTTTCTTTTAATACAGGTCTTATTGTCAGAGCAAAGGTGAAAAGATTCATAGACAGCTGGAGGGTTGAAACTATTAACAAGGTGAGCAGAAGAAAGACCCAAAACAATGTAGTTTGGGTTTGTTTTTTTTTTTTTTTGGTTTTTTGGTTTGTTTGTTTGTTTGTTTTTTGGTGGTAGGGATTGAACTCAGGACCGAGTGCTCTGACCCTTCAGCTAAACCCCCAGACCCAGCCCCTAGAATGGTTCTTTAATCATCAGCAAAAAGAGTACTTGGAAATATAAGGCAGAAAAAGAACACTCAATTATTGATTGATCTTTCCAAACAGACCCACTTCTAGATCTCAGATGATGGCAGGCACTGAGTACCAACTTTATCTCATGAGGTGGGGGAAATTTTTAAGAATGCAAAGTTGACAAAGAATGATGGTTATGTGTGTAACTCTACCTGAGCACAAGCATACAGCCACCTTTTACTGCTGCATTCATGAATGCAAGTGGTAAGACTATTAAAAGGCCACCAGTTCAGGTACAGCCTTAATAACTTGGGTGTGCGGATGATAACATCGCACTAGATGTGGTACATAAAGCACCATGAACATTATTTTAATATAGTGAGTTTCAAATGTGTAGGCTTCAGGGTAATTATGATTTTTCAATCAGATTTTCTAACTCATTAAAAACATTCTCTGTTTGCCAGTAAGCAGTTACATACAATTTTGTTATAATCCTGACCTTAGATTTTCCCAGTGATGAAGAAATTTCAGTAAATAAACACAATCTTCACTGCAGCCTTTACAAGTAGATACTACTAATAGAACTCTAAGATATTAAAGTTGTTTGCAAGAGCATCTCAGGAGGAAAAGTCGTCAAATGTTTATCTCTGCTAATGTCCCTTGGTTTTAAGCAACAGAATTTAAGCTAATGTAAGGCAAAACTGAAAAATTATTGAGAGTTTGTGGAAATTAATTACAAAATTAAAGGAAAAACTGAACACTGTGTCCTTGGTAAGGCAAAAAAAGGACAACTCTTGAAAAGGATGTATTTGAGAATTTTCTTTATAGCACGATGCTGTACCATTAACAAAACTCGTATTACTCTTAGAGACCCGCCATTCAAGTTTCACACTTCCAGGAGAGTTTTAGTAGTCTAGTCTAAGTCATTTTTTCCCCTTGGATAAATCAGCCTGTCCAGGTACTAGTGACACCACAATGGTTTCCATAAAAATCACTGATGAGACTATGATCTCAGTCTTTTTCTGCTGTGAGCATTAATTTGCCTCTACAGTATTAGAGGTTTGCAAATTCATTAAGAGCATTCAAAGTTATTTTGCTCTATATTTTTTAGTACATTTTAAGTCTTAAACTCAATCAGAACCTTTTTAAAAATGTATAGATTTCACAAGCACCAAAGTTTATGTTTATCTAGCATTTTTAAGTCAAATTAAGGGTTTTGATTATGACACAGAGGTTGTCATTAAAATTTCTTTATGAAACACCAGAACAGTAAGATTGCGTATGTGGCACCCAGTGCTCATATCTCATGACCTGTGGTTTTACACAGACTTCCGTTTTGAAAAGTTGATTTTTTTCTTAATAAGATGCCATTATTTCTTGCCTACATATTGGCTTAGTCAGATAAATTTCAGTTGTGCAAGGATTGCTCTCTAATGTTAAAATTGTCACTCAGGGGTGAGCCCCTAAAGGGTGGGAACGCTGCCCTCCATCTGCACAGTCCACACTTAGGGAGCATATTACTGGCTCTGCTGATATGTTTGTTGAATGGGTGAGTTCATGACTACCTCTTCTCCTATCTTGGAATGTCAGATTTTTGTTTATTCTTCACACTATAAATTAGTGCAAATAAGTTCTTAGCAAACATATAAAATCAAGACTGATTAGTTTCCCCTCTGATAGTAGCTAATAAATGTTCTGTAACAGAGGAGAAATTTGAAATTATTTTGCAGTGTAAAGTTTGAGCTTTATCTTTGATTTTTGTTTGTGTATTTATGATATACCCAGGGACCCAATGGCTTCAGTAATTTGAAATTGACAATTTCCATTAATTTTGTTAAATGCACACATTTGTAAGTCTGTGTCTTGGGCAACAAGAAGGGGTAGAGAAGTGTATCTTGACAATAAATCTGAACCCATTTACCTGCTTGGCTGGACTTGGACTTCTTGGATCATAAAATTTGTCCTCTGTCAGCCCACAGAATGGTAATAATGATACAAACTTGAATGAACTTACAGCCCCCAAAGCATGAAAGTGATTACGTAGGGCCTATCATAAATTTGCTGTCATCTAACTTTGATACGTGGATACTGCAGACTTGCATATTGTGTGGGTGCCAAGGCTTCAGAAGCACCAGGCTGGACTATTCAAGTTAACCTTGTAATTCACCAAGACTCATTGTTTTCACTAAATCATTTTCTTAGCTGCTACAAAGATAGCTCCATTCCCAAGTAATTCTTACTTTTGGCATTGGCAACATGTGCAGCGTTAAGAACAGCATGTTCTCAAAGCACCAAGTAAATCTTTCATTGATTAATAATATCTGAGGTAGATGCATTCTCTTGCCTACTCCTGGTTTGTCATTGTTATAATCAGGACAAAATGCTTCTTCATTGTATATTTTTGATAGAGTGCTATATTCCATAACCAGCGGTGCCACATGCCGCATGCGTTCCATCAGCTTCCCTTTGCTCCCTGTCTATGCAGACTGGGTCATATGGAGACACATTACTGTTCTGAGAGGACACTCATTAAATCTTATTCTCTTATGAGATTCCTCTTCTATGCACTGATTATCTTTCTACAAGTCCATGAATGTTGAGAACTGTCATTAACATATCAGGATTGGCAGTCACATACCACATGTATCATATCTCTGGTGTGACAGAGGGAGATAAGGCTCATTGGCATGATGGCCCACATCCTTTCCCATTGAGTTTAAAAGCCTGAGGGGTAGTTAAAACTCAGAATAACTGTGACGGTGCGTATTACTGCATGTCATTATTTGTATGCTTAGCTAAGTCTCCAGTGGCTTTCAATATACCTAAAGACGGAAAAATGGGAGCTGTATTTTCAATATTTTTAAAACTCTCTCCCCAAAATAGAATAGCACTTGGCACATAGCTTCTGGAGGAAGAACCATAAGAAGAGAAATATTCATTGAAATCACTCCTAATGATGGAGAACTATCCACTTTTTTCCAGTAATCCTAACTCAAGGACTTAGCTGGTATTATGCGATCCCAGCACACTCCCACTAACCAAAGAATTCCTTTGCTGAAGTCCACAGAGCATGCCTGTATGTTTAGAAGCTTTACTTGGCATGTCACACATTTGTGGCAGCAAAATAAAAATAGAGCAATATTTCAAAATAGGGGAAAGGGGGGAAAGATGTGTTAAAGACCCAGAGCCTTCCCCTCTGCTGCTAGTCCAGAAGTGCAGCCTTCTAGACAAAAGACTGCACTCTGGGCTTGTGTTCCTGATGAGATCGTCACATAATCCTGATAAGATCTGAGCTATGTTGTCATTCTGTTTTTATTTTTTGTAAGCATTGCATTCAAGTATAAATGTTTGAAAAAGAAAAAAACTCATTTTAAAATGTTATGTCTGTGAATAAAATATGTACATGTATTTGAGACTCGATTTGACACTACAACAGTATATTTAAGATAAACTATTTATCTTTCACAAACACATTTTGCTGTTTTAACACATCCATTTGTTTCTGGAATGAAGGCTGAGGCATGAGGGTGGGAGGGAAGAAAGGAGGCAGGAAGGAGAAGAAAACAGTCAGGGAGCTTTGTGTTGTGATATTTCGGCTTTGCTCTTGATGGCAAAATTCTAACTGGAATACAGTTTTGTTATTCCGGATGTCAGTTCACAAATCATGAATTAAGCAGCTCAAGCCAAGTGGCACCTAGCAGTAAAACTGGCATTTCTCAAAATATTGGCAGATCGAGCAAGCAACTGTTGATTTTAAATGTTTAATGAGCAATATGTTACTTATTCCAGTAATATTGTTGTGTTTGCCTAACCTTTCTCAGAATGCTTCCTTCTGCTTTATTTCTGGAAAGCTTCCAAAAAGGAAGGGTGAGTTAGAGAGGGGAGAGAGTGTGGATAGCTCTTGTGAGGAAGAACTATAAGAAGAAAAACATATTAAAATTGTTCTCCTGAGGATGGAGAATTATCCATTTCTTCCCAGAACCTTAACTCAGTGACTTAGCTGGTGTTACAGGATCTCAGCATGCTTTTCCTTACACATTTATGATCAAAATGGAGTTAAGAGGGAAAAAGGAAGAAAGGAAAGATGGGAGAGAGGCAAATAAACCTGCTGAAGGGTGATTGACAGGCAAAGAACAGGGTGACCGTAAAGAGATGGATGTGTAGATCTCAAGAGAGAGGTTGGGATAGCAGAACCCCAAGTGAAGCCGCTGCACATGGTTGTGCTGATCCGAAGAATGACCCGGTGTCAGATTTCAGGAAAATCAAATCAGCAGAGCAAAGGGATAAGAGAGAAATCAGTAATAACTTCATACTTTAGGGTGGAAATATTTAGTTCTTGGTTCCCCTTACAGCTAAATACTACCAACACTCACTCATTTCTTCACGGTACTGGCTGGTGAGTCTGAATGTATTCTGGGTCAGTATGTGTAAAATAGCTGAAGGAAACTAAACCTCCATCAAGGTAAAATTAGGGAACCCCGTGCAAATGATGGGCATCATTTGTTGACTAAAAAAATCAATTAGTTTTCTTTATCAGAACCATTTCTTTCAGCAAAAGTGAATGAGGAATTTGAGGCAATACTAATTTTGAAATCCTCTTCAAGGCTAATGCAGATAATTCATGCAAAAGATCTGGAGCAGTAGGGGTGTTGAAATGGAGATAACCATATGACTGATTAGCATAAAAAATTAGCTACAGAGGCAAATCTCCTGAACAGAGCTCTCATTATATTTGGGAACAGAAAAGAATTCTTCATTGCTCTAAGAATTAAAATGAAAGAAAAAAATCAATTACCTGTGTGGAAGTTAGGAAAGGATTGTGCCTTTGTATAAATACACCATCTGCAGTACGGATATGGTTCTTAAGCTTCAGTGGAAAAGTCCTGTTGTGCAAAGCTCACCCAAGGTCACATTTTGTAAAGTTATTTCAAAATATTCACATATTCACTCTTCTGTGCATGTTTTTAGGATTTCCTAAATATTGTCATAAGGTCTTTTTTTGGTATTGAGCTCAAGAATGCTGAGCGTGATGCTAACAGAGTCAGAACGGTAAAGACAGACTCCATAGTCTAGCAAGTTTTGCTTTTGTCCGTTGCTCACAGTCTTTAAGCCTGGTAGTACCCTGCAGATGACTATTCAGTCATGACAGCAGTAGCCTGTCAAAGAAAAGTCATTTGAGATTGATTCATCATTAGAAAGTCATCATTTATTGAGTATCTACTATGTGACCGGCAGGCCACATGGTGATATTGGGGACATTATAATTATTCTGTACCCTGAAATAATAGGCTGCTATTTATAGAGGCATGGATATAGTACAGCTATTTTGATAATCCACCATCACATTTGTGAAAGTCAAATGTGGCTCCCACCACTTATCAAACTCCAGCCCTAATATCTCACTCAAAGATTTCAATGCTAGAATGAGTGAAGATACGAAGAAAATCTGATTTGGAAGTGAAGATAAAGAACACAAAAGGAACAGATACGGTCAAATGACTTGGCTTGGCCTGCTTCCTCTGGCGGAGAGCAAAAATGGCACTATCTCAGTTTTATATCACATACCCTGCTTTCTTCATGATGAACAGTTATACTTCATCAAATAATCATACATGCATGTGTTCCAGATGAAAGTTTCAGGGAAGTGAAAATGGGCTGGTGTTTTCACCACTGTGTCCTCATTCTACACCTCATGCAGTGTCTGGCCTGCGTAGGCATTCTAGGACTAATATCTAGTATATATAAAGAATTCAAGAAAATTTGACTCCAAAATAAAAGACCCAATCAAAATATGGGCAAGCGAATGGATAGACACGTTACAGAAGAAGTGCAAACGGCTAATGCGCACATGAAAAAACATTCAGCATCACTGGCCATTTGAGAAATGCAAATGAAAATAACTCTGAGATTCTATCTTACCCCAGAAAGAATGACCATCATCAAGAAGTCAAATAATCACAAATACTGGAGAGGCTGTGGGGGGAAAAGGAACCCTTTCACACTATTGGTAGGAGTGTAAACTAGCACAACCATTGGGGAAATTAGTGTAGAGATTACTCAATAAACTGAAACTAGAAATTCCATTTGACCAGCTATTCCCCTTTGAGGTATCTTCTGAAAATAGTTAAAGACATCACATTACAGGGATACATGCATACCCATGTTTATAGCATCATAGATCGTACTAACTAAATCTTGGAAGTGGCCTACATGTCCATCAACAGATGAATGGATTAAAAAGTGTGGTATTTATACACAGTGGAGTACTATTTTGCCAACAAAGAAAGATAAACTTGAGTCACTTTAGGAAAATGGATGCGCCAGGACACTATAATGTTAAGTGAAATAAATCAGACACACAATCCTTTTTTTTAATTTTTATTTTTACCAAGAACATGTATTGGTACATTGTATACATAATGATCATAATCAACATGGTTATTTTGTACCTGTACATGATGTATCTTGGTTTTCCCCTCTCTTCCCCTCCCCTCCCTTCCATTCACCCACCCCTCTCTATTTGCAACAAGTTTATTTACTATCTTAAATATTGCATGGTTTCTTTTATATGAGACACCCAAAATATAAATAAAGAGCAAAATAAAAGACAGATAATAAGAAGTAGGAAGATAGATCTCTCTCACAGTGGAAGGGGCATGATGGAGGGAGGAGGTAAAAGGGAGTAGGAAGGGAGAGAAAGGGGATGTAAAAAGGAATTAAGATGTATTATGTACACATACCAACTCCCCACAAGGAATGTAAACATTATATACCATACATATGTACTAAGAAATTTAAAAAATGCTTGAAAAGAATATATCGAATCGAAAGTATGAATAAATGTACAGGTCACTGAGTGAATGTGTGATACAAATATTAATAAACCTAAATCACTGATCTTATTAGTTTCTTTGTAGTTGGAGAGATAGAAGTGTGTA
This sequence comes from Hystrix cristata, assembly GCA_004026905.1. Lineage (NCBI taxonomy): Eukaryota > Metazoa > Chordata > Mammalia > Rodentia > Hystricidae > Hystrix > Hystrix cristata. The sequence continues at coordinate 24,633 of PVJO010018029.1, read as the reverse complement.
TAAATGACGGCACTATGACCCGATCTAGGCCATAATCTCTTCTACGCACATCTTTTAAGAGTATAGGGAAACTTAAAAGAACTGGGAGGTTGGGAAAAAAGATAGTTTCAAGTAGAAATTAGGAAAAGGCAGGAGAAGGGATGATGCAGAGAAAGATATCATAAGGGAGATGGCATTTGGGCTGGTTGAAATTTGAGGAGCTCAGATAAACAAAAGTATGTCTCGTTGAGGATGGGGGTGAGTGTGTACTATTTGCGTCAAGCTATGTACTGAAATCTGAAAGCTCTAACTGCATCACAACAAAGAAAATAAACCAATGGTTTGAGATATCAGAAGCAATATTTGAAGCTTGATTAGATTTGAATGTACAAGAAAATTTATAGAAAGGCTCCAAGAGGGAAAAATAAACTACAATATTGTAGAAGCTCAGAATGTGAAATATTTCTATCTTAGGGCTCTGGCATCCTGCAAATGGGTAGAGGTCTGCCCCTTCAGATTTGTCCCATCATAGTCTGATTCCTGACTAGAAGGTCAAATTCTGGGCATGCTCTGCAGAGGAGAGAAGCCAGGTGGAGGTACTCCAGCATCCTATGACAAGAGAGCTATTAAATTTCACTGTGTGCATTTACTTACATATGTATAGTACTTGGTAATTGGCATATATTTCCTCTTTTGAACTTTTTAGCAATCTTATGAGGTCAATCTTACCAAGACAGGTGTTATACCCTTCATTGTACACATGGGGAAAGTAAATTTTGAAAAATTGTAATGACTTGCCCAAAGGTAATGGCAAACTATGAATTCCCATTCCCTAACACCAGTGACAATACTCCATTACACTGTACAGGTTTAATTATTTTATAAATGCAAAACTGTAGAGTAGAATAACCAGAAAAATAAGGTGTAAATGTTATAATTAATTTTCTGTCCTGCCACAGCAAAATGTTTTTAATCGCAAATATTTTGTATTTTAGCATACATTCCTATATTTTGTTGTATATATTCTATACTTGTTCTGTCTTGAGTTACACATCTTTCAGTCTCATGGGGTTGTTCTGTTTTGTTTTTTGGGATTTTTTTTTTCTATTTCTGAAGTATAACTTCTTCTCTAGTTATTAAAAGTCCATGACATGAACTACTGCTGGGGGAATAGCTCATGAGTAGAGTAGGTGCTTAGCATTTACAAAGTCCTAGGTTTGATCCTCAGCCTAAATAAATAAATAAATAAATAAATAATAAATAAATAAACAAATAAATCAGCAAGTGTGGACTTGGGAACTATGCGGAGCCGAATTCAAACCCTGAGTGCTCCACTTACTAGCTTTAATAAGCTTAAAAATGGATTAAAACCTCTGTCTCACATACATTTATAAATAGGAATGGTTATATAAAGAGACAGATGGTTATCATATATCACAGTGTTGTGTTTCCTGAATTAAATGTAATAGTATGTGTGGAATCCCCTACTGCATACTGGTTCACAGTAAGTTCTGCATAAATATTTATTCAGTGAATGAGTGTTAATTCTCATCTTCTGTCCCACTGTGTATATGATCCTTGACCAGATATATAATAGCACTGAGCCTCAGCCACCTCATCTGTTGGTATAAAAATATTTGTATTACACAATTTAAGAATGGTTCGATAATATAATTCATAGGGAGTTCTTAGCTCCTAGCTCTCACTAAATAAACAAGTACGTTTCTCCATTTTCCTCTTCTTATTTTCTTTCTGCATGCCATTGAAACTCTTATTTGCATGCTTGCTTTCTTGGAAACTTCAGTTCTGCCTTCTTTCCCTCCTCCTACTGCTGTCTCTCTTTGGGCACTCATTCCACTCCTTTCTTGATGTCTACTTTCTGTTTCCCCTGCTCTCCCCCCGCACTTCCACTGTCTTGGTTCCCAACTGCCTTATTCCCTGGACATCACTTACAAAGGGGCTGACCACAAGTCAGGGCTGTCAAGGATCCCTGGTTTAAGAAACTTTTCATCAATGAACTATGGGGTGTCCACGGGCACCCTGCCCTGTGTGAGCAGGTATCCCCCCACCAGTGGTGCTATGATCAGGCATCTCACGCCACAGGAAAGACCTCTGGAAGACTGGCAGTACTGAGGGCAGATTTTACACCTCATTTGGGGCCTGTTTCTCATTCATGTTTGGCTCTGAGTCAGGATTTGGTCTAACACTTGTTTTCATTGCAACTTAATAGGCTTGTGGAAGTGGAGCTGTGGTATCATGAGCTCCTACCTGCTAGGGTGCCCAGGTTATGATGATCGAGCATCTTGGCCTGGATACCTGGAAATATGTGCAGTGGAGAATGGGATGTGGTAAGCCAGCAGATGGGCTGAGCTGCTTCTACTAAAGATGGGAGGAAGTTAGGCAAGAGCCCAGGTGTGTCTCTCCTCATACCCCATCTGCATGGGCCACAGCTTCCACAGGTATCTACAGGCTGGCCTGGGGTGCTGAGTGCCTGCCTCTTTGGACCAATTCCAGCAAGGAATTCTCCATGGGAAGGTCGGCAAAAGTTATTACTTGATGGTATAGGAGCTGGGCTGCTTCTAGAGTTTCTCCTAGAGACTTTGAAGCATGCTATGGTTTATGTCTAGATGTCCCCCGCAAAGCCTCATGTGGTCAGCTCATGGGGCTGGATCTAGAGTGTGTGAATACAAAGTTAATCCACCAATTGGTTTGGCATAGTTCTGTTGAGATAAGGATATGATGCTAGGATTAAAAGTATTAGGATTAAGGGTGGAGTGCTACCCAGCCTAAAGCCAGGTAGCCTGGATAAAATATAAGGGACAGAAAAAGGCTTGCCTATGCCTTGCTTGTATCCGTTGCTTAGCTTGCTGCTTTCTGCCTGTCTGCCGTGCCACCCTGCCTTGGACCCAGCTAATTATGGACTGAAACCTGTACAAACTGTCAGCTAAATAAACCTTTCTTCCCCTAACTTTGGGTGTCAGGTATTTTGTCTCAACAAGGAGAGAAAAGTAACTAAGACAAAGCATGCCAGGAAGATAAGTATCAGGCGGCCCAATGAGACATTGTACCTGGGGGCTCTTTTTCAGGCCATAGTGTGCTACTTCTTCCACATGGAGAGCTATTCATACCATTGCTTTTCATTTAAATTGTGTGTTTCTTGGCTATACTTTCATTTGTCATTGACTTGGCCATTAGTGATTGGAAAACATTATAAATCAAATGATATTTCTCTCCCAAATGAAGTCAAGAGATAGATATAGTCTTTAAAAATGACTGCTATGTTGGAAAAGACTAAGAGCTAATAAAACTAGAATATCTACAGATGGTCTGTAGCACCGTTTTTTCCCAGTACTGAAGCTTGAACCCAAGGCCTTCACACTTAGCTGTATCCCCTGTATTAGTCAGTTTTCCTGCTTATGGGAAGCGATACCCAATACCCACAACTTAAAGGAGGGAGGTTAATTTTGGCTTTTAGTTTCAGGGGTTCAGCCCATGGTCAGCTTGCTCCAAGGCAGAAACTTCATGGTGGAAGTTTGACATGAGGGACAAAGCTGCTTAGCTGCTTGGCAACGAAGAAGCAGAGCAAGGGAGGAGCACCAGAGAGGAAGGGGCCAGGAGCCAGATATAGTGCCCAAGGTCCTGCCGCCATAACCCACCCAGACATATCCAGAAATGCGCTCCACCAATCCCCTGTGCATCTCCTAAGCCAATCAAGTTGGCATAATCAGGCTTAACTGTCACAAAATGTGACTAAATGCACACAGGTGAGTGTCTGAAGGGACTGAAAGCCAGAGCGTTTTGGCTGTGCTCGCACCCCTGTGGGCTCAGGGAGAGGCTTGGTACCCTGCTGCCGTCCCTCTTGTCTCTCTAACCCTTAGAGAGCTAACGTAAAGACTAGACGAAGCCTTGGGGCGGCACATGAGAAAACCCATCTGACCAGAGTATACTTAAAGCTTTTCCATCACTGAAGGAAAAATGATTTTGCCTCTTTGATTTGGGAGAATAGAGATAATAAAATTTGTTTAGCAGTAGAAATCTTCCTGATTTCCTATCTTCCCCATTTGCAAGGGCATACACACATGCATATGCACACGTACACACACACACCACAAAGGTACCTGTACACACAAAGGCACGTGCACACACATGTGGCATGCCTATCCAAAATTAGGCAGTCAATCATGTCTTCACTTAGTCCTGAAGGTTCTTTCATCTTTATATTTACATTAAACTCCTCTTCAGTCATTTTCAGAGCATCAAAAATAATTGAGTATGTAAATTAACAGAAATCTAAAAGAGGAAAAGGACATAAAAGGGAAGATGCCGAGATATAAATGACAACCAGACATGAACATTTTAGTTCTCTTATAACCAGCATTCTCTTAACTGTACTAGCCAAGCTACACACTTGTTCTGAGCAGTTTATAACTCTTCTTCCCCACAAGGCCCTATGCCACATGATGCAGCACGGCTGCTGAGTCCAGCTGGTGATCACTTCATGTCTTGAGGCAAATGGACTCATGGTGTGTGCCATGCTTTTTCTAGCTTGTATAATGCAGATGCTATTCCTGCTCTGCTCACTCACATAGATGTTTAATTCTTCCTAGAATCTTACAAAGCTTCAACAGTACCCTGGAAGCTCAGGTGATAGGGCACCCTCGGGTTAGAGAAAAATATAAAGAAACGGAAACTCTCTCTCTCTTTCTCTCTCTCTCTCTCTCTCTCTCTCTCTCTCTCTCTCTCTCTCTCACACACACACACACACACACACACACACACACATACATGCGCACACACACCACATATGAGATATATGTTGGCTTTCTTTGGATGGAGCTGTTCTTCACATACTGGAACAATTTTAATAAGGATATCTTATCTGCATTCCCCTCTGTATTTCCATATTACGCTGCTAACATTCTCTCTTTTGAGTCTCTGCTTTCCCTGAGACTTTCTGGGGTGGTTAGAACTCTCGGTAGTGAGGCTGATTTCCCAGGGCTGCATCTTTCTAAGGATGATTGTCTGCTGATTCCCTATAGCCATATTTTTCTCAGTCCCTGCTGAATAGAACTAATCTTGTCTTGAGCCTTGACTCAGGGCAAGGAGGAAATTTTAAAAAGATGGAGAAAGTGAATATCTCTGTTTCGGGGCCCAGACCATGTGGCTGTTCCAGGCTGCCAGTCCCTGTGAGAATGTCATGCCATTTCTTCTATGTTCCATCAATTTTAAGAACTCCGAGACAGCATAAAATTAGAAAGAGGTTTATTGTGAATTTGGGATAAAACTGCTCTCTGAGGGGAAACACTTCAACCATTAGAAATATCATTTCTAGTTTCTTCATTTGAAAGTTCTGTAACTGATTCTTATGTATTTCTCTCCCATCTTGTTGGGCGTTTATGTGTGATTTCACATAATGGCTTTTCTCTGCTGTGGGGACCCAAAACACTGTGCACCTTACAGGTTTGTGATCACTGTCTCTCCAGCAAGAAAATGCCTGGTTCCTTTTCAGAAAGAAACAAGTGTACTGCTGTTAGTCTGATTCTAACTTTTACTGCATTTCTCCTGAGAATACCTCCACAGCAAGCACAGCAGTCTCTTCCCTAGAAAGTCTCAGGGTGCAAGATAAAATGGTTTAGTTCATAGCAGCAGCCAAAGCTTTTAAAGCTTTCTTTACGGCGTGGCCGATGAGTTGAGGCCAGGGCGCAGGAAGCAGTGAACCGGATTGCCTTTGCGAAGCTCCAGCAGTGAACACGAGTATCAAATCACCACTGCGGCATTAGTAAGGACTCCCAGAGTGATGTTAGTGAGTGTTAGTGAGGACTCCTGGAGCGCATCCCAGGCCTACTGCCCTAGAAGTTCTGGAGATGGGTCTGAAAGCTTCCTTTGTAAGGACTTCTCTTGGTAACTTGTTCTAGTTTTGGAGTCACAGTTTTAGAAAAGTATTTAGGATGATCTAAACATGTAAACGGACGGGTAGATGTTGAGATGGTAACTATTTGAAAATAATTGAATAGAGCCCAAATCATAGAATGTTACTTCTACAATATATGTTCATTGTCCTCTACTATAATCTCAGTTTTAAAAATAAAGAACATAACATCTCAATGAAAGATGCAGCTTACCAGGCTTTTATATTAGAGACTGTCCCTATATTCCAGGGATAAACTATTTCCACATAGCAGAGGGTAGTAAATATTTTAAACTTTGCAGGCCAAATAATCTCTGTTGCAATGAAGCTCTGCCACTGTATAAGAAAGTAGCACAGACAGTGAATAAATGCCTGGGCATGTGTCCCACTAGAACATGATTTATGAATACCAAAATTTGAATTTCATATTTTCATGTGTCATGTTGCTCTTGTAATTGTTTTAAACATTTTAAAATGCAAAACCCATTCTTAGCTATGATCTGTACAAAGGCAGGCAGGAGATCAAATCTGGCCTGTGAGGCATAGTTTGCCAAGCCCTGCTCTGCACTTACTTTGGTTTTAAGTTAAACTTGGAAAAAAAAAATAAACAGCAATCTCTTAGTTAATAATTAAATATGAGATAATTTATATATATATACTTACTCAGAAAGACATCTGTGTTAAATCTCTAATCCGATATTTTACAAATGATTCAGCTGATCTAGAGAAGTTTGTTCAGAGACCAAGAGGTTAAAAACCCTTAGACATAGACATAGCCAAAAGACTGTAAAAGATTAGCATTTAATGAGTGGATACTGTGTCTGGAGACTGTTCGTTATATTCAAAAGTAGGGGACGGGAGTATCTAAATATAATGAGAGTTAACAGGAAGAGCAACTTTAAGTCATTATTAATTAATTTTCATCAATATAGTAGTAGTTTCCCAAATAGTTTCATCCCCTTTATTTTTTTAGTATTACATTATTCTGTTTTGTCATATCTTATCAACACATTACTAGACATATAATTGTTATCAAATTAAATTCTCTATAATGCTTTCTACTCAAAGGAGCTGGTACACATTAAGTCAGGCTTAGCAAAGAAGAGTCATCCTTGCTATATTTACGGCTGTCTCTCTCTCTCTCTCTCTCTGTCTCTCTCTCACAAACACACACACACACACACACACTATAGATTCAGCTCTTTATGAAGAACCTAGGGGATGTCAAATGGTCTCCTGACATTACTTGGCTGTTCATTTATGGCTATCGATGTTTGGACAGTTGGCAGTTGGTCTGTGCAATGGTCATACTCTTCCTACCCCTTTAAGTGATTTGATATAAGTTTGTCCCTTGCGTCCAGTTGCATTGATTTGTCCTTCTAGAAACTATTTGGATGGTTTTCAAAGTATGTTCTAAGGAACAGTGATGTTTCTGAATTTAGCTTGTTAGCTGCTACAATGGAATATCCATACTCTTTTCCTGATTCTTAGGGGATAACATTACTGAATAGAATTTTGTTGACTGAAGGTTGTCGCATATATTCTGAATTTTGAGGGCGTATGCACCATTTTTCTGAATTAAAATTTAACTATCTAATGTAGAATATGCACAAAATCACATAATCAAAAATTCTGCTGTCTATGTTTAAATCTGCCACTTAAACAATTTTAGGAATCTGTGTGTTGGATTGTAATTTGGGAAATTTGGCGCTATCTTTTCTAAAAAAGGGAGGCTAAGTCTGTATGGTTGTGATTAAATCTAGTAAAATTACTTTAAAACTTTCCTCTAGCCAAATTTCATTTTAAAGGTGAGTCTCAAGTTTCTTATCTTGAACTCTAGAGAAAAATATATTTCTTCTAATTTAGGGAATCACTCCATGTTCCTGATGACCAAACTCCAGCCACATACTTTTCTCCAACTGTTCCTTAAAATATTTACACACATACACACACTTTTATTTCCTTCCAAATACTTTTCTGCGTTACATTGTATTATGATATTGTGTTATGATACTTTGGCTACTTGATATAGAGATAGATATATTTCTTCAGGGCCAGTGCTTGGATTGGATGAGTGGGAGGGGCAGCTCCTGACTCTCTTGAAATTTCATTTTCTTTTGATAATGTGGATCCAATCTAACCACACCCTAACCAGAGTTTATCCAGCCCCTCCACAGCACATATAATCTGTAGCCAGTGCCCCCCTTCCCATACCAATGGCCAAGAACTCTTATCCATAACAGCACACAAGAGTCGTCTATGTTCAGACTTTGTTATATATAGATAGGAGTTTTCATTGTGTCTGATGTGCATAATGTACCTTGATAACATGCCCAAAACAGAGTCTGAAGCCTAGAACTAGTGATCTAAAAACCACCAAAATTATTGGTTTAAGAAAAAACAAGACATGTTCTGAGTCTCTAGTTCTTTAAAGATGACAAAAGCTTATTGCCATACTGTCAGGAATGACCACTCCACTCTGTTTTGGATTCTTAAATGTTTCTATAACTCGCTACCTTGCACTCATATACTCACCTATTCCTTTACTCTCAGAAGTGTTGGAAGCCAGGTGACTCCCTCTTAGCGTGATAACTGCGTGAACATGAAGTATTTTAGTGAATACATTTCAGGATCCACCAACCCAAACAAAGTTTTATGTCTGCCTGACTGCCAGCAAGAATGATTTGATTTCTGGAGATATCTAGGTCCCTATTTAGGCCCTTGCAATCCTAGTAGCATTTTCTTCCTGCTCTTATTCTTCCCCGTGGTTAAGATTCGCATGATTTCTTCTATGACCTCCCTGTGCAGCTTCGGGACTTCTCCTTCACACTGTCCTGCCTTGGCACCCTTTCTGTGGTCTCCTTTGCCCCCCAACACATCAGGTCAGACAGTGCTTCCTGAGAGGTACCACTAAGTTTGCCTTTAGGTGAAACAGTCTGCCAAAAAGGGATGACTTGAGGTGCTTAACTTTATTCACCTTGAAAGTGCAAAACTTTTGACTAGGAACTTAAAATTTCATCAGCATGTGTTACGTAGAGATACTGATATAATTAGGTTTAGCTTTCCAGAAACTGACATTATTATGAATTAGTACACAAGGAAGGAAAGAATAAAGAGATGTGAAAACCTAGCAATTTATTGAACATATTCCAAGACCTCCTGCTTACAACTTTCCCAATTACCGTTTGAAAAACCAGGTCATTATTGTCCTCATCAAGGTATGGATCAAGCAAGTTTAAAAGTCAACTTAACATTGCCCCAAATCAAGCCAGAGTCTTGTAATGTGCTTTACACCATCTGTGTATATGTATATTATGTGTGTATTACATACAGTGGTAACCTGTTTATCCATATCTGTATCTAATTTCACATAAAGACTCACATACTAGTGAGAATGACTGTTTCAGCATCACTCACATCTTAGTTATTCCAAACATGTAGATAAATTAAGTCAGAGTTATGTAAAATATAACATCTGAATGTGTGACCTCCCCCTTCCCCTAGCAGTGTCCTCTCCCATTACAGTCTATCTGACTCCTCAGACCTATTCCCATAAGTACCATCTTGACTCTCTGCAGGCTGAGAAATCCCTTAGGTGTTAATTGAGAATTAAGACATTAGCTGATAAAAGGTATAACCGGTTGCATTAATATTTGCATTGCAAAAGGAGTCTTAATGGGAAAATAATTAAGCTTTAAAGATTGGTATCTTTGAGGCAATTTATCCTGCCTGGCAACCCGTGAAATCTCCCCACACAGACAGCCCCTGCTTCGTATCATCTTCCTTGCCTGCGCTGCAGGCTGGTCACATGTGATCCCAATGTAACCCTGCAGCCAGCTACAAAAGTGTGGGATGGGCCAGCTCTAGTCCTACATGACATGATCCAAAGCAATTTTAAATCTCTCTACTGTTTACAAACTAATGCATTCTTAGGGGATCTTCCAGCATTTTCAAAGGTCAGTGGTCATTTATCTGTCATTCTCCAAGTTCACTAACAGCTTATTCACCCATTAAAGGTGCTCTGTTACAACATTCATGCATAATGGAGCTTGATGGAGCAAGAAAGGGTGATGTGTGTTTTCTTGTCCAACTTAGCATGTATGTGACCTATTTATTCTTAGTGAGTTTTACAATATGAAAATCTAGTGATCATATTAAGCAGCACAGAGTGAACTACTAGACTGGGAAGGACAGCAGAGGGTGGCTGACATTTGGGAGCTGGGACACAGCCTTGGTTTGGAACTCCAGCTAGGCCAGGAGACAGTGTCACTGGCTCTTATCACGAGCTTGGTGTCGCAGCGGGGGCAAGATGGAAATCAGTCACAGGAACAGAACAGAGACTTTGAAAATATGGCATAAGCTTTTAAAATTTAGAATTCTTAGTAGCTGCATGATGTTGGGGAAGTTCTTCATTTGCTTCATTTCTAAAAGAAGAGAAAAAAAATAAGCTTATACGTTAGAAAAACTAGCATATGTAAGCACCCCAAGTGATAGGTATAAAGTGGTACCCAACAAATGGAGGCAGAATGGGAATTGAGTTCAATGTACAATGTTAATTACCTTTATTATAATTTAACTTTTCTCCTTCAATCTCTCATGACCAAAAATGGATTGATCACTGATCCCAGGCCAAGCTAACTCCTGTGAGCTAGAGTTAATTGAACTACTTTGAGAGAAGAAATGTTCACCAGGATAGCAGAATACTAAAGTCAGATGGATGATTATCAAATACAGGAGTGCCTGAACATCACTTGGGGACTTTGTAAACTCCTGCATTCCTGAGTCTTACCCTTGGAGATTCTCACTCAGCAAGTCTGTGAAGGGCCCAGGGATCTGCATGTACAAGCATCCCCCAGTGAGACTTCTGGATAGCTGGTTCATGGCTCACACTTTGAGAAAAACTGGAAAAGATGCTAACAGTACCTGAGATAAGCTAATCACTATATCCAGGGAGTATATTTGCACAATTTTCTAAAAGAAAAGGAAAAAGGAAAACACATTGATTCTTATAGCTACAAAAAAGGTAGTAAGAGTTTAAAAAGCTATCTATAAAGACATTTTTCTGGAAATATCTGATGCATAATGTCCTTTAATAAAAGGTATTGAGCAATGTGCTAGACAGTGTATTTGAGTGAAGTTTATGAAATACATAGAAAATGTGTTCTAAGGGGTAAAGATTTAATAGTCTTTATAGAAAAGCCGTGGTCTCATTTCAGTGTAGCCATTTCTAGGAAGTACTGAAATAATTATGGTCCAAATGGCTTGCATTCTAAGTACATGATCATTGGCTAGAATCCAGAGACTCTTAAATAAATGGATAGTAGCGTACAAGTAGATGTGCCTCACAATTTGAAGCATCTTAAACAAGCATTTGACAAGTCTTAGGTTGAAACCCATTAGCGATCGAATCTCTGGAGGGTTATTCTGTGTGGTTGCCATGAAGTCCTGCACGATAGAGATGAAAGTTGTAGGGGCCAATTTTCCAAGCAGACTGACCATCTACCCAGAGTGTGATGAAATATCTTCAACACAGGGCTGAGAAATTACAAAACAACATTTTTCTATCATATAAATAAATGATTGAGTACACTTAAGTGCTTGGTTAAGATCCAAAATTCTGTGCTATATACCAGGGGAAAAAAATACTGAGCCTGTTATTTTTGTCTGGCAGGTATTAGTTATCACCCGCTCTCTCCAACCATAAAAGGTCCCCATTTGTGAAAGAAGAAAGGATCTAGGACAAAGAGTGAATTATTTCTACCCTCACCTCAAACTTCCTTCCCTTTACTGGAAAATTCATACTTCAAATTATTAAGGAGATTCAAGTTAGGATCATCCATACTATACTCAGATTGAAAAGGACATGCTGGTATTGGGGCACAAAGGTTTCTTGGTAATGATGTGTCACCAAGGGTAATAGGTGTTCATCGGTGATGGAAATATAGTACACAAGTCCAGTCCTATAAGGAAGGTAATAGTGACAGCTACGTAATGGATCAAGTTCATGGTTTGGCCCAATATTAACATTTGCTGGAAACTAGAGTGAAATCTGATTGCCACTGATGAGGACCAAGGAACTATCAGGGAAAGTGTACCATCAGATGAAGAGTAAGTAAGGAGAATGAACTTGAGTGTGCAAACAAGTACTGCCACCCTCCAGGTCCATAGTGGAGAAAGAGCTTCTAACAGGCAGCCAGGCTCCAGTCTTATTCCCTGGGGCCGAGTAAACAGTGCCTACAGTTACAATTCTGTAAGAGCTACGTGGATAGTTCAGAGAGCAGGTTGGAACACACGCTGGTCATATATAGTTAGTAAAACCTCTTATTGCCTACCTAATTAGAAAATTGTTCTAATCTAATATAATATCAACTTACTTGCTACTATTCTTCCCATCATTTGGAACTGCTATCTTTTTTCCCTATTAATTTGTCTTTTCTTATGCCAAAAAGAGCAAAATCTTAGAGATTTTCCTTTTCATTATGGGGACTTGCCCTTAGGATACAACCACAGTGATGGGTATATCTTTTCCCTGTACTGAAATTATTAAATCCAATGCCATTTTTAAAAGATCTTTTCTTATAAGGGAAATACATTAATAAATGTCAAAAATTCAAGCACCATATAATGAGGGGAAATTCTCTGACAGCACCCTACTAACATTACTGATCCCAAAACTCAGACATAAGACTGTTCATAACAATGTATAGACATCATGCATATATAAGCAAATGTATTAAAAATCATATATAACAAATTATGCATTTTGTGTGTATGTAACATTTCAACGTAAAGAATATGCTCTTCATAATATTCCATAATCAACATCTCTTTTTGACTAGAAAGCATAATGTTGTATTTTGAGTTAAATTTTCTTAAATGAATTAATTTATATAAACAGTAATGACAAAATATTAACTTAATAAATAATATAACAGTGCTAAATATTTTGTGAAAACCTTTTCCTGTTTTCCTTTATGATTTTTCCAACTATAAAGCATCCCTGGTACTACTCTGCCATAAAAAAGGATAAGCTAGAGACATTTGTAGGCAAATGGATGTACTTGAGAACATACTCTTAAGCAAAATAAATCAGACACTCATGAGTACACATCAAATTGTTTCTCTGATATGAGTAACCATAAGGGTAAATAAGGTCAGAGAGGTGTAATAGATATTATATAAAATGAAGATAATATTGAAAAGAGAGGAGAACTAGAAAGGGGGAAGGGGAAAAGAAAGAAGGGGAAAAGGAAAGAAAGAGGAAAGGGGAAAAAATGGGAAAATATAAATAAATCTGCTGTAAATAAGGAAGGGGGCAACAGAAGGGAGGGGTGGGGAAAAGGGAGGAAACCAATATACATCACGTACAGGTACAAAATAACCGTGATGAATGTGAACATTATGTATACAATGTACCAATACATGTTCTTGGTTTAAAAAAAAATCCCTGGAAAATAGAGGAATATAAATCCTATATACTTATTTATAATTTTTATGACAGCGTTCATACCACATTTACTCTGCTTTATTTCTTTTACATAACATTATTGGGATACTGCTTATACTGCCACTTTACCTGTCATTTAGTCATTTTCTTGGGTGTATGATATTCCTTTATGTGATTCTACTACCATTTACTTAATCTGTTCACAGAGTCAGTGCTTCTAGTGCAGCTGTGAACATCACTATAGCCAGTAGTGAAATGCTCGGATCGTATGCATACCTTCAGTTTTAGTAGATAATTTCCAGACTTTCCCAAAACAACAGATCATCCTATAGGCTTTAAATATTCATCTTTTTGAGGAATTTGACCCTTTTAGATCATATATACCATAAACACATTTCCATCTTGTCATTTGTATATTAACTTTGTTGACCAAGAATTTATGCCCTGAAAAAAATATTATTTTTCATGTAGTCAAAATAATAATTCTCTCTTTCTTCCTTCTTATTTCATTGTTTGTTTTAAAAGGAATTGTTTTCTCCAATATTATCAAACTATTGCTTTGACATTCATTTAGTACTTTATAGTTAATATTTAATTTTGCAAACTTTGTTCTATTTGAATGTGTTTTGGTGAGTACTGTGAGGGTATTTTTTTTTCAAATTAGAATAGGCTGTTCTTTCAACATCATTTCAGCAATATTAAGAGAAAGACAATTCAATAGGTAACTACTTACAACATTAAATATGACTAATATCAGATTATGGCAAAAGGATTCTATTGGCTAGAAATAAAAACATAAAATATATCAGAATAATCAACACAAAATTATAAAAAAAATTAATGGACTCATATATAAAACATAAATATGGTAACATCTGGGTTAGAAGGAATCAAGATTGTAAATATATATCTCCCTACCCTAATCCATAAATCCAGTACAAATACAAGCAAAATAACAAATATTTATTTTTCATTTAGAAAAATTCAAACATTTATATATGGCTCCATAATAATGAATATATTCATTGTAAGGAATTGGTACATTTTTCATTATTTTGTTTGTTTTATATGTAATTCTAGAATTCATTGAAAACAAATATACGTTGGAACCAATCAGGAAAATTCTGAGAAATGATTATTCTTATCAGTAATGAAAACGTATTATGAAGCTATCATAAATATAATATGAAAATAATGACACAGAAATAAAAAAGAAACAGGGACAGAATCAAGAAATGAATCAAGTTGTAAGTAGGAGAAGCATTTAAAATCACTGAGGGAAATATGGTTAATAGTGTTAAAACTATTAGACAAAGTTCAAAGATTGCTCCTCAAACCTTCAAACCATTTCTTTTATTTCATGTGAAATAAAGTCAAAACCTGGCAGAGCTGTTTGATTATACTGACTCCTGATGAGAATGTAAGAATGTAAGCTCCATGAGAGTAAGAAACAGTATTTTTTTTTCTATTTCTTCTGTTTCTTATACTTCACATTTAAATTATTGGCTTCTACATGGCAGCAACAGATATTTGCCAAATGACTGTAATTTTACTGGGAAGCTATGCTCTACTATTCAAATCGCAACCAACTTGTACATGCATTTTTAAGTTTTTAGGCCTTTGTATAAATAAAATTTATATTTTGAATTGTTAACCTTACTCAGCATTCAGAGATATCCCTCTCCATTATCCCCACCCCTTCCCATGGCTAATTTTTACGTTTCTGCCTGTGGTTATCTTCCTTAGATTTTAAAGAGCTCAGGAAATAAATTATTAGGCAAAGAAATAAAGGGTAAAAAATAAATTTTATTCCCCATTTGTATCCCATTGCTTAGTAGAATCTCGATTTGAATATCCTCTAAGTATTCAAATACAACAGAAACAAAAACTCGTTTTATCCCTCCCCTCTCCCCCCACCCCCCGAGAATCAGACTCAGACCTTTGGCGTGAGCCTTCTGCCTCACTCGCCCTGTTAGACAGAAGCCTATGACCGAAGCCCCCGCCCGCCAACGTCCACACACCAGGCAGAGACAGTCTTGTGAACTTTCTTCATTTCAACCGTTGAAACCTCTGCGGTGCCCTTTTCTTCCTCCTTTGTTTTCATTTAAATGAAGTGACTTGTCAAGTCAGGGACTGTAACAGTAATCTGAAAGACGGTCAATTTAGCGACCCTCACTTACACTGACAGCCTGTCGAGCGCTTGAAACATCAACAGCCGTGGAGACAAATCGCTGCTGTTTCCCTAGTAAGCTTTGGCCCGCTGGCCTCATGGCCTTCCAGCAGCACGTGGGCCCTGCCCTAGGGGTGACTGCTTTCAAGAGTAGGGGGAGTTCTGCTCCCACTCTGCCTGGAGGTGGCTCCTAAAACTAGAGCTGGGCTCCACTCCCGCTATGATCCATCAGCTTCACTGAAAAGCTAAACTCCTGGGCCAGGACCGAGCGGGGACCTTAAGCCAAAACCTGCAGCCCGAATGAATGGCAAGAGGGTAAATCCTAACCTGTACTATTTCATCTAAGCCAACTGCCACACACCCCTGATTACTGTTGTGTCAACTCCTGAGCCACCCCCAAGGTCTCCCCGTTTTAAATTCAGTGGAAGGCATCACTTTAGTTCATACCTAAACCATTTCCTTTTCTACCCTACCCTCAATCTTCACCCCAACTTTTCATTACTTACATATTGACTTTAAGCAAGAACAGTTCTCCAGATTGGGTCAAGGCAGTTCATTCAGAGCTAGGCCTGCCTAGTTCTGAAAAAGGGGAGCTAAGATTATAGGGTGAGCCCAAAAGAAGTCATTGCAACACCGGGACCTGTAAAGGAAGAGTATAGGGCAAAGTGGGGCTTTTATCCTCTGCTTTGTTTTAATTACATTTCAAAGGCTTTTCCAGCAGCCATGAAAATCTGCCTAGCAGTCTTCCCACAGTGCAACTGCCTGCTGAGTTTTACACACTCACTTACAAAATGCCAATTGATTTACGTGACTCTTGAAAACAGCAACTGCTAAAAAGAGCCAGAAAACAGCAACTGCTGCTCCCATCTCTCTTGGTATTTAATCCTCAGTCACTGATGACAAGTTGCGCCCCGCGGTCCTGATGACAATGGTGAAGCAAGTCAAATCCTTGCCTTGTCTCCTCTGTTAGGAAGTGTCTACAAGCAATCAATATCTACAAGAATTTTTACTTTTATTTTGTTCTCAAATGACTCTTCTAAGTTATTTTGTATTTTTTTTCTTTTTTTTTTTCCCCTCTGTTTTACTTCTTGGTCTCTTCGAACCCACATGCTTGATAGAGCAAAAGTGATGCAGGTCAGTGAGTGCTTACTTTGTGACATGATGTCTATATTCCAAAATACTGATATCAGAGTATGTATAAAGTAAAGAGATTTATTTATCTCACAGTTTGGAAGGTGTAAAGTCCGTAGTATTGTGACAGCCCTGGTGAGGACTCCTCTAGTTACATCAGGTCAGGGTGGATGGTATAGTTAGGGAGAGGATGTTCTAAAAGGTGAGAGCCCTCTGTGAGACAGAATGCAAGAGAGAGAAAGAGGAGGGGTCAATGTTTCTCTTGTATAAAAACCTTTTCAAGAAAACTAACCAGGGTTCCATAAAAAACACATATATATCTTCCAAAGGCATTGACCCCAGTGACCCAATTAGTTCCCGTCTCTTACAGGTTCCACACTACCTCCCAACATCACCACTCTGGAGACCAAACATCCAACATGAATCCTTGGGGGACACACTCGAACCGCATCTAAGCCATAGCCATGATACCTTAGACAAATGTATAGCCACTGCCCCAGTGGTCTGCACTACCATTGTTGTGCAAATTACTTGTTGAAATCTACATCTAGCCTTAATCTCTTATCAGCCTCATATTTCTAAGCACTTCTAGAAGATATTCCACAGGATTTCTCAAGAGAACGCGAAATCAACCTTATCAAAAATAGAAGGCATTGTCCCACTCCGGAGTAAACACTCTTTAATTTCCCAGGTGGTACCAACCACATTCACATCCATGAAGTCACTAGCTTCTAACCAACATGCTACTTTAGCATGTACGTCTTCACACTTGAGAAAACCCAAGGAGGCTACAGGCAACCCCAGGGCAGGTGAAGGCTGAAGTATGTGGCCCACATTCCTGTCTCCTCCTGTCATAGGGAACATTGTCATTCTCTCCCATTAAGCCCAGATTCCTTAACTTCATCCTCCAGGCACCCACTATCAATTATATAATGTTGATGATTATATTTTTTTTACAGCTTTGAAGAACACATCACCACTTTTCTAGCAATTTACAGGAAGCTTTGTGGCGATACATGTTGCCACTCAATGCCGAGAAACTGGGATCAAGAATAAATGATGTTAATAAATAAAAGACTTCAAATGGACAGGATTTTCATGAGACTCCATGCTTATATACCATGTTTCCCCCAGGAATAAAAGACAAAGAGGAAAAAAGGGAGAGAAGGAGGAAGGGAGGGAGGGAAGGAAGGAAGGAAGAAAGAAAAATTTTTAAAAGTTGTACTTGATATTCTATAGGTGCCGGAAGGCATAAATGAGACAGACGTAGAGGTACCTAACAAGAAAATCCAAAGTCCAGGTGCCACCCTCACACCCCATCGGGTGTCCTCTCACCAGGATCCTTATTTCTCTTTTGTGTATCTTATTTTGGACAGAGTTGTGGGATGGCCACACCCCTTTACAACTTGACTGCTCTGATTTCCTCACATCATTTATTCTGGGAAATCTTTCCTGATGATAAGTCCATTTCCATTATACACTGCTCATGTAGCTCCTTTGCTAGACGTTGGCATTTTTGTGTACTAGCGGGTTTATATTGCTAATGAAGAAGCTTAGGAGCTTTCAAAAATGAATAAGTAGATGCTAAATTTTTAAATACTAAATTTTCTCATTTATTGGATTTTCTCAATAAGGAAATTATGTTAAGTGAGTGAACCTCATAAGAGAGGAAGCCTGTCTTTTACCTCCTTGATCTGTAACTGAGTTGCATTGCTTTGGAAATGCCCCAAGTGCCATGTTCTCAGCCCCCCATTTTATACTCGGAAGAAAGAAGTAGAACAGACTCAGAAAACTAAGAATTCAGTGAACTCTAACATCTACCAGCAATCTAGTAGTAAAAGAAGATGTGTCTCCTCAGGAACATGGGCTTCAAAGTCTGCAGACTTGGTTTAAACTTCAGATCTCTCTTAGTAACATTATAAACTTAGGCACATTCCTTGTTCACTCTGAACCTGTATTTCTCTCTTCTACGCCTGTAAGCAAACTAAATGTTATTAGTCAGTGTATTAGCACAGTGTCTAGCAAGTGCTTACTAAATGGTAGCTCATTCAACAGTCACTCTATACTGTTTCTTGAACTTTAATTAGGTTCCAGCAATTAGGTGCTGCACAGTGGGTTTACAGTGATGGTCAAAACCAGATGTAGTCCCTACAGTGGTATAGTCCTGAAATTTAAGCATAGTTATTCTCAATACGATTCCCTTAAGAGAACTACCTATAGGGTATCTCGACTTTAAGCATAGCATTAAGAAGGTTAGAACAATTTCTAAAACTGGTATCTAGTACAGGGTAATGATTCAGTATGAGCACAGTAGAGGATGTTATGGCTCAAGACTGAAAAGGATGCATGGATGGCAACCCTAGGTGGGATGCTGAACATAAACTATGTCAGCTAGCTAATTTTTTGCATGTGAAAGTAAATTGCAAATCATAATGAATTGGATCTCTTTAGGTGCCAGGAAATATAATGCCAGAATGTTCTTCGTTTGTCCCATGCTCATTCACTGAGCTGAAGCCAGTTGTGAATCTTCCTTGGCATTGTGTTTATCACTGGTTTCTGGGTACTAACTATATCCTTTGGGGCCGCAGGAGGCATGAGGCCAATTTGCATAATCCATATCTTGTTGTGGCTTAGTATTCAAATAGGGAACATTACAATATCACAGTCACCCACCCCTTTCATTCCATGAGGCTCAAATATCTTAATAGTCAAATGTCTTTTGCTGTAAAGAACTTACCTCCCTTCATCTCTATTCCTCTAATCTAACTTTTCCTTAAAATCACTCCTATTGTATTATAGCTATTTTTTTTTAACTTTACTCCTTTGAATACATTGTTCTTCCCAGTGTCTCTTTATTCTCCTTTGATTCTTGATTCTGGCAAATGTGTCTACCTCCTCACCTGGTTTCTTTCAGTCAGTTGCCAGTTCACATCCCTCCTTTTCAGTGACAAACAGTAGGATGAGAGGTGATTTGCACCTTTGGGCAGCAACCTTGTCAAACAAGAAAAGGTTTCTCGGGTAGAATGTGAAGCTCAGATACAGAAACTTCAAAGGATCTGGGAAGAGATGTAGCTGGAGATATAAACAGAGCCCCATCGTAGATATCCTTTCGAGAGTTAGTATTCTTTCCCTGTTCCTTTTCTTAGCATTTTTGTGTAGAATGAGCTGTGCACAAAAGTAGAGAAGAGAACAAAACCAGGAATAGGTGAGCGTGCACTTATGACAAAGAAAAAAAAAAAGAAAATACAAAACATATGACAGAAACAGACACTTGTTACATTTGAAGTTCAACCAGAACACTTCAAATGGCATCACTGATCTGATCTTGATTTCTTTTGTATTACAGGTAGAAGCTCATAGCTTTCTTCTGCTCACCTTCTTTGTTCTCATTTCCAAACACCTGCTCATACAAACACGCATGTGCTGTGTACACACGTGCCCTGCAAAATAAATCCAGTTCTTGCTTTTCATTAAACTGTGTGCGTGTTTGTGTTTATAGTTACTGTGTTTACAGCCACTTATAAATAAGTTGTCAAATTTGGGTGAGTAAAGGGAATATCAACACCATTTCAAACATATCTTCCCTTAAAAAAAAAAAAAAGACCGATGTACTCAGATGTTTTACTTGTAGGATTCATCTCAGAATAGTAACAAAAATGATTTCTCCATTGCCTAATATGTAAGAGTCATTGGAATTTTACATTTTTAAATTCACAAACACTCAAATTTAGAAAGTTCCCTAAATTACATTTCTTGCATTTTGAATAAACTGAAAAAAGACAGATACAAAAAGAATTATTAGGGTCATAGTCTTTTTAAAATTTTTAAAAATTGTCAAACAGAGGACAAGTTGTTATGTCCTGAGGAATTTTCAAAAACAAGCCTGCTGTGTTTAGAGAGAAAATATTAAGGGGTTAGAGAATTTGATGATGCTCCCTAAAAATTAAGAGTGGAAGCTTATATGTAAATAAAGAGGGGAGTGTCTTAGTTACTTTCTTGTAGCTGAGACACAATACCTGACATCTACAACTCTAAGTAGGAGAGGATTATTTTTGGCTCACAGTTTATAGAGTTTTCAGTCTGTAGTTAGATGGCTCCAAGACAGTGTGGCATAGCAGAGTGGCGTGGCAGAGGAGGCTTGCTTGTGGCATGGTGGTGGGAAGCAGAGAGGATCACCGGAGAAAGAGGGATATAGACCCTTCTGGGCCATGCCCACAGCGACCTGCCTCTTCCTGTCAGTCTTCACCTCCCAACATCACACCCAGATATAAACTCATCAGTGGATTAATCCACTGATAAATATCATGCCCCCATGATGAGCATTCCACCTCCCAAAAGGCTCACCTAAGAATGTAGGAGGCTTTGGCGGGACGTCTAGATAAAAACCGTCACAGAGAGCAGTAGGGACAGAGGGAAGAACAGGAAGGAGAGAAGGAAAAGGAGATAGGAAAAAAGGACCAAGGAAGTATGTTTGATTCCAAATGACTATTGGCTTATAAATACCTAGTTGACATTGGAAATCTAAATAAATCAATACCTTGTATGCAAACTATAGCTATCACCAAAGTATGTTACCAGAAGGCAGCACCTGGCACACTTTAATTGGAGTTATTCCTGTCTGATGTGCCTCCACTTTGGGAATACCGAGGAGAACACTATCCGCTTGCCATTAACTCTAGGTGCTTCTTTCTGACTTACAGAGAAACAGTAAAGGAGCTACTGTGTGTGACTTGAGTAAACGGTGACTAAGAAAGATTTACTAATTATGTGAAGGAGTTTGAAAGGTACAGACACTGAGGAGGTGTCAGTTAGCCTGGTAGCTAAACATGGCCAGAAAACACAAAAGCACATAAAGCAAGGGAGATTTAAACTAAACACTAGGTCCTAGAATACATACGCCACTCGGCAATGTGAGCAAGCCTGTGAAATTGGTTGAGATCTTTAAAGTACCCAAATGTCGAACATGCGCTCAAGTAAATATATATGCAGAATATATATATTTACATGAATACACATTTCACATATATTTATATATAATGTATATCCATATCTATACACTATATTTTATATATAATACATATTTATTTTTAAAATAAGAGAAGGACCTAAGTTGTAACTATAGCACAAGTACTTCAGAAAAATTAAACAGCAGGTTGTGTGTCAGTTTCTGGCATCAGAATCTTCTTGTGGTTGAAGGACCAGAGAAAATGGTGGCTGGGCCCTTGAGTGGAAAGAGATAGTCAGAGCGACCTGAAAGAGCCGTAGAACTTGTGTCCTCGTGGCCACAAACACAATGGGGCAAAGGGCCAAGAGCAGGAGAGTCTGAGCGCATTTTAGAACTTGCTAACTCAAAATTCATATGCTTTCTTCCATGCTTCAAAGCAATAGGAAGGAACAGCACCTGATAATGGCGTGTGTCCTTGGGGGCTCTGCTGGCTTCTGAAAGCAATAACTCCATACAGCAGCTCCATCTCCAGGACACGCCCAGGGATGGTTCCATCCAGCCTGTGATTGCAGGGTACTCTGCACGCCATTTCTTCCCCAATAAAATGGTGCTCTATTAAGATCACGTAAGACAAATGGATTTTTCACAGCATCTTCTTTTGCAGAAATACTCAGCCACCGTCCAGTATTTAGCCCCATTCTCTTACGCTATATGAAGTGCTGGACGTGACTCTAGTATCTGCTTGTATTTCCTAACTGTTCAGTTGTATCCTTACATTTAGGCTGAGATAACAAAAATACCATAGACCGTGTAGCTTATGAACACCAGGAACTTATTTCTCATAGTCCCAAAGGCTAGAAAATCAAGATCAAGGTGCCAGCAAATTCTGTGTCTGATGAGGCCTCATTTCTTGGTCTGTACGTGAACACTTTTTGTGGTAACCTCACATGACAGAAGGCCACAGGCGCTCTCTGGGGTTCTGTATAACAGCACTGATCTCTTTCATGAGGGTCCCATTCTTTGGCTCTAATTGCCTCCTCAAATAACATCACAGTGGAAATTTTCAACATACAAACTGTGGCAATGCACAACACTCCATCTATAGTAAGCTAATTCAGTCAACCTTTACTGAGCGCCTAGTCTGTGGCAGACCCTGTGCAAGTTCATGAGGAGATTCGGACTAAGACATAGTCCCCAAGGAACGTACACTCTGTGTTTTGGCTGCCTAGCAACAGAAAACCTTCCATTTCCTATCAGAGGAGTCTAGATTAATGAGAAGTTTTCAGGTGAAGTAGTACATATAGTATATTGTGGGGAAGTCTCTCGAAGATTAGAGTAGAAAAATTAGCCAGAAACACCATTGAAAGCAAGAGTTTCAACTAGAGGATCCCCGAAGTAAGTAAAAGAAAAATGACAAGTAGATCCCAAGGGTCTTACTCAGTGTTTTAAATTCTTGCCAGACCGGTTGGGTGAGAAAGGATCATGAAATTCCTCCTACTTGAATTTAGTTTATACCTCGAGATTCCTCCACTTTAGTGAGACTCTCCTGCAGCTTTGGGTGCTGGGTAGAAATGGAGGCAGACCAAGGAGCAGAGGAGAGCTGTTAGAGGAAAAAGAAAAATCATCTTGGCCTCATGTGTGGGTCATTTTAGGAAAAACTCCCCTTTATCCTCAGGGAGTACTGGGGAAAATTCTTCCTGGTGACATGAGATGTAGATAAGGATCAGTTTTCTTACTTGCTCATCAGGAAATGAGATTGTTACATACACTGACATTGTAAGAATCCCAAGCCACAAATCTAATAAATATTGCTTTCTTTTCTTTCATTCATTTTAATATTTACCCTCACATCTTACCAAACTGGTAGGGTCTGAGTTGATCCAGCTAAAATCCTCTTTCCTTCTCCTGCAACTGGTTTATTCCTTTAAATTATTAAAAATGTGTGGTAGGAATCCTTGGACCACCATTTCTAGATACTTTATTGGAAAATGAAAAGAATTCAGTATTTCAGCCATCTCTATGGTCCTTCTTGTTCTCTCTTTCTTCTACTGAAAACTCTGCCCCTATCATAGAATAAGGTTTATGGATGAGGAGGAAGGCAGGAGAAAATACTAACTCATTCTGAGTAATTTTTAACTTTTCTCATTATAATATACAATTGATCAATGTCAATAATGTTATCTTCCTGTTTATTCCACCTTGACACTTCATTTTTTTAATTAGCTTACACCTATTTCAGCTTATTGAATAAAAACTAATAAACAAAATTAGTCTTCAGGCATTCATGATCCTTGGCACCTAATAGATGGCATGACTCTGAGTTCACAAATACATGTATAGGAGACCTGATAAAATATGCAGGGACTGTACAAATTTAAGAAATTTATTGTAGTCAAAGACACATTGCCATTAATCTTCCTCAAAATACTTTCCCTCACTTAAAGCACACTCATTCCATCATTCCTGCTGCTTTCTGAAGCAGTTCTGAAAGTTTTCTTTCATGAGTGTCTTTACAAGGTGTGATCAAAAATATAGTGAATGCTGCTGCCAAGTGCCCTCTGACGGAGAAGCCGCCTTGTAGAAGCACTACGATGTTGCGCATCCACCTTGTTCACTGGCTCTGGCACCAGGCATCTTCTGGCTTTTCCACAAAATCAAAGTGACCATGTTTTGAGTTGGTCCAGGACATCAAAGAAGTCATGACCCTGCAACTGAACTTCTAGAAGTGCTTCAGAAAGAGGAAAGAATGATAAGTGTGCTTGCAGTGATGGGCAGTATTTTGAGTGAGATTATTTTACTATAATTTTCTTATTTAAACATTCATCATATTTTTCTATCACACTTCATACACAAAAGATGCTCCTCAACTCTAGGTCCGGATCCATCCCAGTCAACCCAAAAGTTGCCTGTTGCTCTTTCTGAGATTTCAGTTTTCTTCGCTGTATATTTCAGTCTGTAATACAAAATCAGATCTGACTTCTTGCTTTAACATGGGGCGAGAAAAGGGGAAAAGCGCATAGAAAAAAATTAGCATTTCATAAATAATAGCTATA
>PVJO010018028.1:0-37839 GCA_004026905.1 Hystrix cristata | reverse complement strand
CTTTATCTGTCTCAGCAAATGTTAACATTTGTAAGGGGGACTTTATAAATTTTACTCTCAATGGTTTTTGTTGATGGTGGTGGTGGTGAGGTGATCCTCCTGCCTCAGCCTCCTGAGTGCTGAGATTACAGGCATGGGCCACCATGTTTTATACTACATTTAGAAATTTTACGTGTCCCATTCTTTTTAGAGTACAGTACTTCAATTGTCTAAAAACTGTTGGAATGTTAATTTAAATTGTCACGATTAGTTCTTAATGTTTCTCATGTTCCCTTGCTTATGAACTTAAATCTAAGTCTCTTATTCATTTACCTTTATTTTTCTCTAATGGGCAATAAGCTGAGTAAAGTATCACTGATACTCAAAATAAACATACACTGATGAGCTCTTATTAGCGAGTGCATTATTAAGAGTGCTTCATTATTTTGGGTTAAAAAAAAACAAACAGATGCTTGATTTACTTTTTAGACCTAGCTTAAATTTTAAAATTGGCCCACTGAAACAAGCTAACTTTGCAAATAATCTCCAAGTTGCTTTTCCAAGCTCATTTTGGAGGACCCTTTGCAAGGGGCAAGGTTTGAACATGCATCAGAATTCGGAGCGGCAGACATCTGGGGATTTTTCTCAGGCCCCCA
This sequence comes from Hystrix cristata, assembly GCA_004026905.1. Lineage (NCBI taxonomy): Eukaryota > Metazoa > Chordata > Mammalia > Rodentia > Hystricidae > Hystrix > Hystrix cristata. The sequence goes on along the minus strand of PVJO010018028.1, from coordinate 37,204 downwards.
TGTCACAACTGTTGGAAGGTCTCAGGAGCACACTCCGGCACTTACATGTAAGAGACTGAGTTCTCAGTCCTGATGAGTGAACTATGGCAACATCCTTTGAGCCTAGCTTGCAGTCCCATTTCTGTGGCTCTTACCCCATTTTCAAGGCTCCGCCTGCCTTAACATACCTTGCGCCGACAACACAGACCTTCTGACTTCTGTCCACTTGCTACAGAATGGGGTGATATTACCCCACCTACATGTGTCTCGGGTGATTTTAAAACAAGAGTTAATAGGTGAGAAAGAAGTGTGTCCAAATCACAAGTTCTTACGCCCCTCTCCATAACAAGCCACAGGGCATGCCATTTCTCAGGGAATGGCACATCCAGATATCCAAGCAAGTCTTCCACTGCTCCCCTTCTTTCCCCACCTAGCACAACTGTATGTCCAGTTTTCTTCTGCCCCCTTCCTCTTCTCCATCACCCTGTCCACAGAGCCCAGACTCTCACAATGCACAGTGTCCTCACCGGTCTCTCCTGTCCACGTCCCCCACTCTACCCCTGTGACTTTGCGAATGCAAAGCCACTGAGCTTTAAAACCTGAGATGTTTTCTATTGTCTGCAGTGTCATCCCTCAGGACATTTATCAAGGCTTTATTTCCAGTCCTGTTCCCAGGCAGAATCCTTCGCTCTTCTTTATTCCCTGACAAGGAACGATCACTCCTGCTCAGTGCTCTTGCCAGCCTGCCCAATTCCTTCTCACAACACCCTTCTTTCTGTACACCCAGCAGAGGCCATATCTCATTCCAGAGTTATTGTAGATGTCACCTATATTGGCCAAGTTGGAGAACCCACCATAAATCTCACATATTTCCATTAATTCAACATATACATTGATCATAGTGTAAGTTTATTTCTCCTAAGTTGTGAGTATAGCACAGAAGTTCTCTTTATCCAATAATACTTGGCATGTGTTTCACGCCTTATTCCGAAAAGTATATAAGTATATAAAGTTATTCCCGGTAGAAAGTAGGTGCTAAATAAATGCTCCTCCCATACCTACCCCATCAACCTTAGAAGGAAAGATCCACAAGGTACTTTTGTTCAGAACAAAGGCACAGAGTAGGCAGTCAAAGGCACAGAGTAGGCAGTCAATATCTGCAGGAAAGGATGAAAAGGAAAATAAAGAGGAAAGCAAGCCAGCTCTCCCAGGAAAAAAGATGACACTTAACAAGGAGACTGTTGCTATTAGGCATAGGTTACAAAAATAAAAAATCCTACTACCATGGCCAAGAGGAAAGTAAAGGGACCACAGAAACAAGAGCAAGAGAGATCTACTATGGTCCAATACCGGTCACAGAGCCTACAAAATGGGCACCAGGCCCACAGTGCTTCCATCTGCACCTGAGAGTCAGTGGGAGATGAGCTGAGACCCCTCCAGAGGTGCAGAGCGGGGACAGCCTTGTCAAACACGGCAGGCTGCTGCGCAGGCTGTATGGGGGAACATGTGGTCCCGGGTGGAGGGAGAAAGATGAGGAGATGACAGATGTGGGGAAAGCTTGTTTTCAAATGAAAAGTTGGCAAAATGGTAAAAGAAAACAGAAAGGGGAGCCAGCGGCGGCCCTGAAAGTGGCGACCTCATGATTTATGAGAGACCCCCGAACGTGGCTAACACAGACTCTGAGGTAAGAAATTGCAGGTTAAGTAGCATTATCTAAAATATTTAGAAAGCTGGATCCACTTCAAGGATAGATATTAAGAAGTTGACACACTAAACAGCTGCCCCTTTCCCATCTTTTCAGAGAATATGCCTCCCCAGGGAGGAACAGGTCTCTGTGGCTGGCAGGAGGTGGTGCCATCTCCGCTGGAATGTGTCTCTTGTGAAATTCCAAGGCTCTGGGCCAAACCTGCTCCTCCTTCAGCGCTGGCTCTTCCAAGGGCACAGTCGCCTTCCTTTGGCTCCACCCAGATCCAGCGGGTCAGTGCACTGAGGGGAGTTTACTAGGGTTGAAAGGGTTCCAGGATTACACAAGTTGTGTCACAATTCCCAGAAACAGATTCTTCATGCAATACCCAAAGAATTTCACACAACAGACACAATATGATAAATGGGCGGCAAAGTAGCACTGCAAAGCCTGCTCTGATGGAAGAGGCCTTCATTTCCCAAGCTTACTCTGCCAGTGACAGGCTGTGTGCTACTGGATACGTCAGTTGGTCACTGCAGGCTTTGGCTTTGCCACTGGCGGGATGGGAACGGTGCCATCTGCCAGGCCTGCCACACTGGGTACAGTGGAGCTCGCAATTCTCAACCCGGGCAGCACTGACCCAATCATCTAAGTTTTACCTTAATTTAATCAGAATCATGAAGACTGGAATCTGAGTACCAGTTGTTATAAGTTTCCCGAGCGATTCAAGTAAGAAGCCCAAGGCAGGGAACCACTGCACTACACCAATCTACAAGACATTGTCATCGTCACTGGATAATCACATCATGTGAGAGATGAAAGAATTATTCTAGAATGTCCGTAGGAGGAAGAACCAGGTTTCCTCTGCATTTTCCATTGTTAACTGCAAACTATTGCCATTCATCAACTCCTTTAAAATCCAGTGTAAATTTAAAATGCTTACAAATTTCAGTTTGAGATTCTTTGTTTAGCAAAACGGCCTTTGAAGACAGCACCTGTAAGCCCCTCCGGCGGCAAAGCCGTCATCTTAACACTGGCTTCTTACCTCACAGGTCAGCTTCGGAGAAGCAGAGCAAGAAATGTGAGGAAGGTGATTGCACCTAAAATGGAGAGAGGCAATTTTCCATTAGGGAGGTGACTGACTGTCTTTGTCTGACCAAGAGCAGGTCACAGGGCAGGAGGAGGGATGAAAGCAGGAGGCAGGCACTGCTTGAGGCGACTTTTTTAGAGATCGGTCCCAATGGATTAAAAACAAAGCCTGTGTTGCCCTGGCTGGCCTTTGACTCACAGCAACACCTCTTCCTAGAGATTCTGCCACAGAGCCTCTTAATTTTGAGGCTTGTAAGGCATGTAGATTAGAAGAAACATCTTTCAAGACAAGTCTTCTGATGTGGGAGTTACTGAGGTCAGAACTGAGCTGCTCTCATCGCAAGGCCTCCACCTCTGAAAATTTTGTTTGAGCCATCAGCCTGCAGGCCGGAAAGAACAAGGCACAGTGCCTGGCACAGGCAACCCAGCAGGCGATTTCACTGTCCTGCACAATTTATCAGGCATTCCATAAGCCAGAGAATGGATCGTGCCACTCCTCTCAAAGTAAAATCTGAAAAAGTGGATCTAGGATCCAATTGATCTTTCAGAGTTAAGTAGCTAAAAACCCAGGAAAACTAAGAAATGATCCATTTGAACTAACTGTACTCAACTATGAAAATTTAAATGTCCCCCCAGTCTATGGATCATGCTTCTTCATTGATTCTATGTTGGCTTGTAAAGATATAAAGTTTAGAGTAGCCAATGAACTCCTAGGAACCTAACAGGGTGACAGGGGATACGAACACCTACAACATCCTCCTTCGAAGTCCTCTGCACCTTCAGGGCCATCAGCAGGTGTCTGTGTCTACTTGGGATAAAAAAAAATTTTTTTTCACAATTCTGTAGGTGTCTATGGTTTTTTTTAAAGCTACAGCTTGATTTGATAATGAGAAATTTTATACAACTATGTTTTTGATTAGGACTGTTAATCTTATAATTATAAATCCTCTAATAAAAATGTATTACTTATTTTTATAAGTTAGAAATTGAAATTATTTCTTTTATAATAAATCTATAAATATTAAAGGAAAATAGAAATAACTAGACAATCATAAAATATGCATTGACCCCCAAATATACATTTACCACAACAGCATAAATATTAAGCTACCACTTTGGAAATGATGTCATCACCATACATTATATTACCCAAAACCTAAAATAAAATTTCAAAATATATTACTATTTCTTAATCCCTAGTGTACTTCGGTTTTACAGTTGCTGGGACAAAATACCTGACATCTGCAACTTAAACGAAAACAGGTTTGTGTTGGCTCAGCGTCTCCGGGGTTTCAGTCCCTGGTCAACTGGCACCAAGGTAATAACATCATGGCAGAGGGGCCTGGCAGAGGAAAGCTGTTCACCACACGGCAACAGGAAGTAGAGAACAAGGCAGGTCCCCAGGACCCCACCTCCTCCAACCAGGTCCCACCTCCTAACACTATGTTCAGTTATGAAATCATCAAGGGATTAAACCACTAGTGAGTAGATTATGGAATGATTCAATCCCCTCCCAGAAGTACAAGCTCTGAACACATCAGAACTTGGGAGAATGTTTTGGATCTAAACCATAATATCTAGTTACTTGAACTAGGCACTAAACTTTTTTTTCAGATTGAAAGTCAGTTGTTCTAAATCTGCATAAATAATTCATTGGTTTGTGATACTTGCTTTATTATATATTAATGTCACGGATGTATAGTTCTTTGATTTATCCTGTTCCATTTAACTGTTTTTAGCCAACACAAACTGAAAAATGATTTTTAGCACTGTATTTTTTATTATCTGGTCAGACTAGCCACACCTCATAATTCTCCCTGGTTGGATTTTCTTTCATATTCCACTAGTTTATGGCATGGCCCCAAATGAATTCTAGATATGTTTTTAAATCTATGGATTTTTTTAAACTCTCCTTATTTTCATAAGAGAAAGAGGCTTTAAACTACTACAGCTGAATTTATCTAACTTCAGTTTTGATGAAATCATTTTCACAAACTGCTAATGGTCTACATCATTGAAAGAGAGAAATTGTAGGTTTTTTTTCAACACAAGTCAGCCAAGCAGGTGGAGGGTTTACAGCAGAGAGTTGGACAAGAGAGGGCATGTATTCCCAGTTGTGGTCCGTGTTCCTACAGCTCTTAGCTTTCATTACTTACTAGAAGCCCAGTCACAAGAGGAAGAGAAGGAAGTAATGGAGAGGAAAGGGGAGGGAGAGAAGAAGAAAGGAGAAGGAAAAAGCGGAAAGAAGAAGGGGAGAGGGAAAGAGAGAGGGGAAAGAGGGGGACATACCCATGCAGAGAGAAATGGACACACACCCTTTTTTCCCACATTATGAGTCTTGAATCTGGGCTTCTGAGTGTTACATATTCTGATCATCGAACATTTCTAACCAGGCCTAGGCAGAAACACTAAGGGCTGTAAAGTTAAAGCCCCATGGGAAGTAACCAACGCGCAACCCCCAGGACCTTCCGGAGGCCACAGGGCTAAGATAAGAAAGGTCCATAAGTCACATGGGATGCCTACAACCAGAAAAGGAATGTCCAGCTCCTCCAGCCCCAGATATTCCCCAGTGCCCACAGCTTCAAGATAAGGAGGAACAAAGAAGTACCCTAACCTGCAAAAGTTTCGCAGGCCTGCCGATTCCCTCACCCTCTTCCAGCCATAACCCCTATATTAAGGCCTAAACCCCTTTGTTCTGAGAGTTTCTCTGGTCACCTTCGTGCTTTGGAGAGTTTTACCCTCTGGCTTTATTCCTAAGTGAAGCTCATTGCTGCTGTCTGAGGTCATGGTCTCCTTTCTCTGGTACAGCATATTGACACTGGGGTTGCAATCTTAGGCGGCCTAGCAGTTTCTCCTTCAGCTCAGACCTTGGTGCTTCCTCATTCTGTGCTGTCTTCCAGTGTGCTGGACAGACTGCTCTGGATCAGTAGGATGGCCTCATTTCTAGGACTCCCTGAGTAGAGGAAAAGGACTCTGGAATAGCTGGAAAAATGTCTTGCAGCTATCAAAAGCCTGGATATCCATTACCTTTAAAATGAGCTCTTTTTAACCTCCATGAGACTGTACAAATCCTCACATTGTGTGTGGAAGGGTCCCAGTTAGGACACCAAATGGAAAAGACTTCAGAACAACGTCCCTGTGCTGGCTAGAGTTGTCAAGGGCAACTAGACTCACTTCACTCTGCTACTGAAGAAGTGACAGAGGAACAAAGCAGGGAGGACCTCAGGGGGATGAAGTGACAGAGTCCAGGGAAGTGTGACTCAGCAGCCCAAGTCCTGGCAAACGTGTGGCATGTATAGAAGGCCCAGAAGGCCTACACCTCTCTTTGGAGGGCTCTCCAGAATTCTAGAGCCAGACCGAGCATGCAACTGGGCCCAGGGGCTACTGGGAAATGGTGTGTCACTCACAGGTAGACCCTGCTCTGAAAGAAATGGCTAAAAACAAACATGCACACACCTAGAGACCAGGGGATGCGCCGGGGTTCCTTCAGCCGTGCTCCAGCTGTGGGTGTGCGGAGGGACAGTTCCTCAGGACAGGACAAATCAACCACTCCCTCCTTGCACAGTTAGACCACAGTCTTCTTTTGAGATGTCTCCACTGTCTATAATTGCAGTGGGGCCACTGGAGTCACAGGTTTTGTCTTTATAACCACTAAATGAAGCTGTTCATGAACAGGTAATAGTGCTAAGCCGTCTCACCCCTTGTACATGAAGGAGACAGAGGAGGAATGTATAACCCTGAATAATGGCTCCTGCAATTTACTGAGCATCCATCTACATATGCTGCCCATTACCTAGGTTGTAGCCAATCCCCAAAATGATCCTTCAAGAAACATGGAATTATCTCCAGTTTCTGGTGGGCACAGAGAGATTCAGAGTGGCTGATCTGTGCAGAGCTGAGCCATGGTGAGTGATCATCTTCTGCCCTTGGTCAGACAGTTCACCTATGTACTTTTCTCTTCCATGGCCCCTCCTTCCAAGGGTCCTTCCTGACTGTGATAAAAGTCTTCAGCAGCCAGGCATGGTGACACATGCCTGTAATCCCAGCACTTGGGAGGCTGAGGCAGGAGGATCACCACAAATTCAAGCCCAGCCTGGGCTACATAGTGAGTTCAAGGCCAGCCTATACCACAAAGCAAGACCCTGTCTCGAAAAACCAAAGGAAAAAAAAAAGTCTTCATCAGCAGGGCTAATGCAAGGCCACTTGGCCTAAGTCCCACACAGATAAGATAATGGCTACAGCCCTACAGACTGATCTGTCCACATGAGAAGCCTGCTCTCCAAAGTATACATATATATGGTATATATTACACATTTTGCAATAATATACATTATACATTTTATATATATATATATATATATAAAAAACAGATGTATACAGATGGCAACAATCCTGCCATTTCTCAGAATTTATCTATTACATCTCGAAATTCATCTATTAGAAGTTTTTCTTGTTTTTTTTTTGTGTGTGTGGTGCTGGGGATCGAACTCAGGGGCTTATGCTTCAAGGCAAGCACTCTAATCACTGAGCTAAATCCCCAGCCCCAGAAGTATTTTTATACAACATTATTTTTATACAATTTTATACAGCTTATACAATGCTATATAAAATTACTTTTATACAACATTAAGTGGTCTCAGGAGTAAACTTTCAGAGTTTGTGTAGACTTTTGGTAAAAGTCAAAGGGCCAAATCAGATTTTTTAAATGGGTAAAGGGACAATAGTGCCTGAGATTTAAGAGATGGTATGAAAAGGCTACATAATATATGATTCCAACTGCCTGACATTTGGGAAAAAGCAAAGCTATGGAATCAATTAAAAAATGAGCGGTGCCAGAGGTTGGGGGGCAGAAGAGGGAGAACAGACAGAGCGTAGGAATTTCAGGGCAGTAAAGCCACTCTGACACTGTAATGGTGGACATCTGCCATGACACACTTGTCCAGACCTGTGGATAAAACAGCTCCGAGAGTGCCCCCCCGCCGTGTAAGCTACGGCCCTGGGGGGTGATGTGTCCACGCAGGTTCATGGCTGCAGCAAAGGTCTCACTCTGGGGAGGGACGGTGGTGGTAGAGGAGGCTGTGCACATGTTGGATCAGAGGTGGGTAAAAACTGGCTGTACCACCTTCTCAATATTTCTGTGAATCTAAAAGATAAAGTCTGGTTTTAAGAGGTGGTATAAACTATCAGACCAGACAGGTTCAATGATTTCACTGCTTCTGCTGCCAATAAGCAGCTGTCATTTTGCAAGTGACTATGCCAGGTCCTTTGAAAATATTGTCTACTCTTGAATGAATGAGGTAACACCCTATCACAGACTCCGACTTTATAGAAGGAAACTGAGGCATGGCATGTAGTCCAAAACACAGATTTGTGAGGTGGCAGAGCAAATACTGCCACCAGGTTCTCTTTGAACCCCGCTGCATGCTGTCTGCACTAGGTCGGTCTGCCTGACTGCTGAAGGACAGACGTCTTCATGGGCAAACACTCAGCAAGACCACACTCACAGAACACATAAACCCAGGTAGAAACCAACACAAACGGCTGCATGTTGACCTTACTCACATCTCCTCCTGCCAGGGGCCCCACCTTTGCCTTCAACCTGCAGAAGGGATGGGGGCACTTTGTTTACAGACTATTGCTTACCACTCCCTCCTCCTGGGAGGGTAAAGGAGCCCACTCACAGCCAGACAGGAGAGTCTGCACTCTTGAAGCATGATGGTCTGTTTTTTAAGGACACACACAAATTCAAAGGAATGCCTGCTTTTACAACCAAAATACACAAACTGAAAATAGAATAAAAAGTCACGAGCAGCTTCTCACTTCAAGAGAGATGGGCCAAGGCTGTCAGGATGAATCGTGTGGTTTTCATTAAACACGCTTGTTCCCTGGTGTGCAGAGACCCAGCCACAAGGCCACTAGGAATAAGCCCTTCCAGAGGACAAGGTGGGGGGCAGAGGGCTAAGCTTAGCAGGATTACCTTTCCGGACAAAAAGGAGGGAGGCCACAGCTAAGGTCACCAGAATGCAATTTAAGATGACACATAGCTGCTGCCCGCTTCTCGGAGCTTCTGGTAAAGAAGTGCATTTACGCTCCAGCTGCTCTCACCCTTTACTGCACGGCTGCAGGCTGGATGCAAGCATTATTGACGTTTTCTTCTCGCTGCCCTGGCCATAACAGTTCAGCCCGAAATTCCCTTCGGCCTGTAAGACAACCATTCCAAGGCCATGAGAGCAGCTCAGACCCGGCTGCAAAGAGAGAACATCTCAGAGAGGAGAGGGGGGAATGAGTGGGAGAGGGCGGCAATGGAAAAAGACATGAGACATGAAATACATTGAGGTTGTTTTTAATGTTTTAAAAATATGCTTGGGATTGTTGGAACTACTGACATCTAGTGAACACAACTTTCCAACCTCGATGTGCTCCAGGGGCTGAGACAACAAAATGCTGAGCTGGGCTTCCTGTTGCTTAAGCAGGGGGCACTGTGGAGCTTGTCAGCGCTGTCTGGTAGGTGGTGGTCACAAAACAGGTTGACGCAGGTGGCACAGGGAACCTGGGTTTCCCCTCAGTTCAAGCGTACACCCAACAATGTTTACCTCTGTAACCACTTGGGCTCCTACCATTCGCTGACCTTAAAAAAGCAAGGATTATAATAAATGAAGAAAATAGTGTATCATGATAATAAATTGATGGTACTTGATCGTGGCTGTTTGCAACACTATTGACAGAATGCATTTCTGGGGCCTGCCAAGATCCATCCGTGAGGAAACAGAAGTTCTCCAGATCCCTGGGGACCTATAAGCCAGCCACCATATGCAGCAAAGTTGTGACAAGCAAGACTTCAGCCTCTGCCTCTTGGACATGCTGCCTTAGGCTCCCCAAGATAAAGCGGGCAGCTTGCCAACAAGCTGCTGGCAGGATGAAGACAAATTTATTATTTGAAAGTCTTCTGGGGAAAAGTCACTTAATTTTTCATCACAAACAGCTCTTTTATAAACACCTTTGAGTTGAGATCATAGTCAAAGACATCTTTGGACTGCATTTTCTCATTAAGAAACTGAGGACCTGGAGGTTTGCTCCAGCAATCTATTACTAGATAAATTTAAGAGTACCCCAAAATGTAATGATTTATAACCATTTGATTCAGACCCTTTGATGGATCAAAACTTTGGGCAGAGCTTCACTGGGTGGCTCTTCTGTTTGGTGTGACATCGACATGAAGTTCCAACCATCAGCTGGCAGATGGGTTGGTCTGGGCTGGAAGATCATCTATTGGGCTCTCTGGGAAGCTCTGCTGAGCTGGACTGTCACCAGAGCACTTACCTGTGGTCTTTCCAGCATGGGAGATTCATGCTGAGTCTAACATGTTGATCTATGCTCCCAGGTCAACCATCCCAATGTCAGGGCTGTGTGGTCTTTATGACTTCTCTTTGGAATGTCGCTTCTATTATATTCCACTGGCTAAAATAGTCTCAAGCCTACTAGGATTAAAGAGGAAGGAACACAGGTCCACCTCTCAAAGAAAAGATTATCAAAGTATTTGAGGCTATGTTTTAAAACCATTACACAATTGTTTCTAAATTCACCCACACAATGTGTCTCTGATTTTCTGCCTCTCTCTTGGGTGCCCAATGGCCTTGTGGTGCTCACTCGCCTCCCTTGCCACCAATTCTTCAATTGCTCCGTCATTAATTGTTAAGTCCGTCTTAGAGATCTACCAATAAGCAAATACTGGCAGACATCAAAGCAAATGGCGTACTACCTGCAGTGGGTTGACAAATACAGTGGCCAAGATCACGGACATGTGTTCTTTTTGCTCATCTAGCATCCAAGGCCCCTCTGGAAACAGAATTTCCATTTTACTTTGAGGAATCATCTTTCTCTCCTTTTTTTATGTGACTGAGGCGGGCACATGACTTAGATCTGGCCAACCAGAATACAACAACTTCTCCCATTCCCATCGAAGCAACTAATTCCAGCACCGACACATGACCCATTAGGAATAGATTCTGGCACTTTTACATGATTTGAAAAAGAAGGCACAGAGCAAGCATGCAGAATGGGGAGAATGGGAAGACAGTGCCAAGCAAGAAAGCAGCACCAAAAAGCAAACTGAAGAGCAGAGTCAAGAGCTCAAGTAGGAAAGAAGCTGACCCTGATGCTATGACTTGCCACATGCCACAGCAAGCCTTCCCCTGGGACCCAGCAATAAACTCCCTCTGTTGGCTCTAAACAAGCCTGCGTTGGGCTTCTTTCTCTTGCTACTGAAAGTCATGACTTACACCCAGGAGATAACAAGAGAGGGCATATAATAGAGTCATCGATGGATAGTCTGCAAAAGAGAAAAAGGCACTATGGAATTAACCTCTAAAAACACAAAAAGCCACAAGATAGGAACTTTCGAACAGTAGAACCCAGATAAGTTACCTTCATTTCACACCATTCAGGTTGTAGCCTACTGTGCTATATCAAAAAGCACCAGAGTTCAAGTTGCTTTGTTGCAAACTCACTTCAAAATATCTACTTCTCAGCCTTTTGAATTAAACCAAAGAACATGAGGTTAAGGAGCACGGGTGCTGAAGAGCCTACAATTGCCACCTCTTCCCACTAGGTGGCACTCCTACAACAGAGAGGCAGAAATCTGGGGGTTAACAAGCTATTGAGAATTAGAACCCTTAAAAACTACCTGCTGGTGGTTTAGATGAGATCTTTGAATGAAAAAGTAACAGGAAATGTAAGACAGCAATCCTGATACAGCCACCATTTACTTAGTGGCTACTCTTCATTCAACACCAGACTGACCTTTTGGTCCCATGGATTCAAATAAAACCTAAAATGCATGACCACAAGAATCTGTAAGCCGGGCTGGGGATTTAGCTCAGTGATTAGAGTGCTTGCCTTGCAAGCACAAGGGCCTGAGTTCGATCCCCAGCACCAAAAAAAAAAAAAAAAAAAACAAAAAAAAAGAATCTGTAAGCCATACTGAGAAGCCCGGACCAACCTGTAAAAGTTTTAAAGTCCAATACAAGAGAATAAACAACATCCCTGAATTTTGTGCCACGGCCCAAAAGGCCAGTAGGAATCTCCATAAAGTTGGCCATTAGCAGAGTTACTCCAGGCCGTTCTTCTTACTGATAAGGAAACTAAGGCCCCAAACATCGCACAATGACTTCAGAAACCCAGGGAACTAACTAAGGACGCAAGGTAGACACAGGCTCTGGCTGTGACTTGACAACTGACAATGAGTTTACGGAGCAGCAGAACAGGGGACAAACTACAAGACACCACAGGGACAAGACAGACATCCTGTTATGGGTTAGATCTAAAATAGTCCCCCAAATACTCATGTGCTCAAAGATGAAGCTTTTGAAAGGTGACTGGGCAATGGGGTATTACAGCTGACTGCTGCTAGGAGGCAGGGTCTGGGCAGAAGAAGGGGTCACTGGGGGCGTGGCCCAGAAGGTTACATCTCCCAGGCTCCTCTTGTCTCTCTCTGCTTCCTGGATACCATGAGGTGAGCAGCTCTGCCCAGGCCCTTCCACCAAGCTGTTCAGCCTTGCAGCCAGCCAACTATGGAAAGAAACCTCTATGAACTGTGAGCCAAAGTAAACCTCTCCTTTAAATTGAGAGTGTCAGATATTGTGTCTCAATGATGAGAAAAGTGAAGGCACATTCACTCCTGGGACACATATTTTTTTGAAACTGTGCTTGTGTGTTCTGTGCTGAAAGAACTGTCAGTAAGGTGGTGATCCAAACAGCTTCCTTCTTCCCCAGCCACCTCCCAAGAGTTCATACTTCGGGAGCTCACAGGTAGAACATCTTCTAAAATCCAGGATATGACAGGAACAGCCTATTTCTAGGACGGATAATAACTAGCAGCTATGAAGCAGTAAAGCACCAAGCAAGTATTTATGTTGTTATACAAGGATAACGGCGGTTTTGTAGTTATTATGAAAAATAAACTTTCCCATTCCTCGTTGCTAAGCTTAAGACCAATTAGTTGACAGCAGCCACAGTACAACTCTCCACTCCCTGCTCTCTCATTTCCTCCCTGGGTCTAGTTTTTCCTCCAGGATCACTGCTCGGAGAATCATTGCAATTGTTTTTCCAAAAACATTAATTTTCTCTAGTCCAGATATAGGCATGTTCTTGTTTTGTTATTTATTGCTGATAGCATTAGTTTTTCCTCTGGCTATCGAGCTCCTGTCCCACTGAGAATAGAACACATCCCTCCTTTAGCATCATTTGTACATTCATTAAACTGTGCTTCCAGGCTCCTTTTGGACCCACTAAGTAGTCAGTGAAGGATACTCAGCCAGCAATAACCCTTGGGGCAAAATATTGAGAACACCATCTAAATACTTCAGAGGCTGAGTAGCCAAGAGAATGAAGGGCAGCCAACCCACCCAAAGACAGGACTGCTTCTTCGTGTACTAAACACACAAACAAACACACACACACTTTTTTTCCCAAAAAGTCATAAAAGTGCACTGCATTTTATAATGAAATATTAGACATCTCTATGGTGTCAACATTCCACTTGACCCCCAATAGAAGTGATAGATTTTATAAACTGCACAAACACCCCCCCCCAAAAAAGTTCCTATCTTGACTTCACATAGGAAGGGTTCATCAACTTGTGGATGAGTATCTGCGGAAAATATGACCAATATGAGACATAAAGTTAGCTTGGCAGATATGTCTGCAAAATTGTAGGAATTACTTAAATTGTGAGAGAAGGAAATGAAGGATTCTCCACAACTTGGATTTCAACAGTTGAATCCAACTGAGCAGTAAAATCTGGAACAAACTGATATGCTAAAACAAACTGAAGTCAAATGTAGTCATTTTCAAGGTGGAAACAGGCCCTTGAAGGGATGTACTCTCTCCTTTTCCACCAGCACTGGGGACTGAACCCAGGGCAAAGGGACACACTTCCAATAAGGAGGTGGGTTAGGAATCCTGCCCACTGACAAGGGGAAGCAACTTGAAAACTTGTCTGTCTGGGCCTCAGCTCCGGGTAGACAGAAAAGTTCTCCCCACATGGAATCTGCAATCCTAGACTGTGTTCAACCAGCTTCAGAATTTGCGTTTATTCTATACGCATGCTCTTGAAATCCCCCAAATTACAAAATTAATTACAGTTATCCCCATTTAAGGTACTTCGGGGTACCTGGCAAGCACAAGTTCCCTTGGAGGAGCATGTCCTCAAACCAGGTCTTCCAAGACTCCCACAGATGAGGACTAAATACGAGTTCCCCATAAAAGAGTGCAATATACAGAGGAAACAAAAACTTGATCCAGGCTGGCAAAAGCAAGGAACAGCAAACTAAAGAGTCAGAACATCCAAGAATTCTTCAGATGACTAGAATCTTTAAATACACAGTACAAATTAATCAAACTAGATGTGTCACCTATTTGAACAAAATAATTGGAACAAAAAAATAAATGAGCAAGGAACAATGGAGTTAAGTGACCGGGAAGATTTGAGAAAGAAATAAAATTGTTGAATGTGTAAAAGATCTGTATTTAATATGTTTTAATATGTTCTGAAAAGTCAGAAATGGGCTAAATAGATTAGACATGCTGAAGAACAAATTACTTGTCTGAGAAAATATTCAAGTCCTTAGAACAGAAAAAAAAGAGAGATTAAAAGACAAGAAGATAGACTAAGGTCTAACATATGTCTAATTAGAAAATTAAAGAACAGAAAAAATAGACAGCATCTGAAGAGATAACAGCTGAGAATTCCCAGAACTGCTAAAAGGCAAAAATCTTCAGATTCTGAAAGCAAAACAAATTCTAATTAGGGAAGGAAGGAAAGAAGGGACCTAGATACAAACAAATTGAAAATAGAGCAAAGACAGTTTAAAGGCAGAGGGAAAAAGGGCTTCCTTCAAAGGAATGATAATTCAATATTAGACTTTAACAGCTCCAAATGGAGGCCAGATGACAGTGAAATTATAACTTCAAAGTGCTGTTAGGAAATAGCTATCAATCTGGAATTGTGTACACAGCTAAAATGGCATTCAAGAAACAGGAAAAACAGTATTTTTAGCCAACAGAAAAAGAAAGCATGAACAGTTTCACCAAAGAAACTGCTAAAGGATGGATCTCATCAAAAAAGACAATGACACAATGGTAGATCTAAGATGAAATAAGGAAAAGCAAAGAAACTAACGTGGAAAAATCAAAAGTCGTCTACTGTATAAGCCAATCATAAAAAGTATCTAGTTTGGGGAGCTGAAATGAAGATACTTCTATAATGCTGTGATCAAAAAATTAGATTGGAATGGGACAATCATGTTAAAATAGTCCAGTGAAATTCTGCATTATTCAGGAAGATAAAAAGATATTTATTCATTTTCAATAAATGCTAGAACTATGTGCCTATGAGTAGTATGACCCCAATATTCTTTCATAAGTAAAAAAATGATCAAGAACAGAGTTTAAGTAAGAAACATGCACACATAACCCAAAAGGTTACTACTAGCAGCACAGGTGGAATTTATATATACAATTATAAATGAAGTTTGCTTTGTTCTATGACAACATCGACTAATCATAATTGCTCTGATATTTAGTATTTGGCGTGGGTGCTTTGCTTTCTTGCACAATTAGTCTCTTACATTTTAATGTTTAGTGACTCATTTTTTTTAATCCAACAAAATTAAACAGAAGTTTCACCAAAACAGAATAAATCAAAAAAAGGAGAGATGACGTTTAACTGTCTGATTTATCCATCAATTAATGATAGGTGTGTTAAAATCTCAGTCCAAAAGCAAGTTAAAAAAAGGCAGAAGGATGATAACAAAACCCAAAATTAGTCTGGGGATACAAATTAAAGAAACAGAACAAACAAAAAATAAAGAGGACAAACAAATGAACAAATAAGTTTGTTCTGTCAATACAAAACAAACTTCTGAAGAGATTAATAAATAAACAGAATAAAAGACAATATTGGTATTGAAAAGTGGAATATCACTTTGGATGTAGCAGAGTCTAAAAATAAAAGCATAATAATTTCATGCTTAAAATTTTAAAACTT
Source organism: Hystrix cristata (assembly GCA_004026905.1). Classification (NCBI taxonomy): domain Eukaryota; kingdom Metazoa; phylum Chordata; class Mammalia; order Rodentia; family Hystricidae; genus Hystrix; species Hystrix cristata. Next base: position 21,407 of record PVJO010018028.1, on the reverse strand, counting down.
TAAAAATTATGAAAATGTGGTAGTTTTTAATCAAGATATAACAAAATTTATTCAGTAGAAAATAGCACTCTTGAATATTTCTATAACTATTCAATAAATTAAATCCAAAGTCTTTTCACACAAAACAAAAAGCAGGTCAAGATGACTTCCTAGCAAGTTCTACCAAACATGCAAGGAAAAGATAATTCCAGTTTACATAAAAAAAGTGAGGACAATTTCTGACTAAGTTTGTGAAGTTAATGTAACTTGGAAAACAAAACCAGGCTAACTAGGACCCTATAAGAAAATTTTATTAAGCATAGATGCAAAAATACTAGCAAACTTAACTGCACAAGATACAATAAAGTTAAGACATAAGAAATATGAGTTTATCCCAGGAAATAAGGAATAGAACCATACTTTGGCAGAGAAACCTCACATCTATACATACTTCTTGCAAGCAACATACTTTATAGTGAAATTCCTAAAACATTTGAGATAATGGATATCTAATTTCACCAATTCAACTGTATACTGTAATACCATCACTCTGGGGAGGCTAAGGCAGGAGGATCACAAATTCAACCCCAGCTTCGGAAACTTAGCCACTCAGACCCTGTCTCAAAAAATAAGAAAGGGCTAGAGACGCAGGTCAGCATGAAGACCCTGGGGGTTCAATCCCCAGGAACCTAGACCAAGTAAGTCAGAAAGTCTGAGAGTGAAGCCCAGCAATCTACACATCAATAAGTCTTCCACATGATTCTGATGCACGCTGGCACTTGAGAAACACTATACTAGAGATTTTAATTAGAATAACGAGACACAAATATTGAAAAAAATAAGACTCATTTGTGGATATGATTACCCTTGTAGAATTCCAAGATAAGCTACAGATTATCAGTTACCAGACACAAAAAGCAATGTAAATCTCAAGTGCATATACAAAGTTCTGCAAGAAACTAAAAATGTAATTTTCAAAAAGATACCACCTAATATAGAAATTAAAATATTTCAAAAATAAATCTAAGACCTGTAAGTTTTGTGGAAAAAACACAAAATCTTATTTAAAAATTAAACTCCTGAAACAGATAAATATACTATATTCATGGACATGAAGACATTAGTATGGGATTATTTTATTTTCATCTTTAATTCAATTACTTTATGTGGTCTTGACAAACTAATGCAAATGGTCAAGAAGAGTCTTACTACTTCTTAAGAATAAGGTAGGTGTAGTATTCTACTGACATCAATATGCGTAAACCTATAGTAATCAAAATAGTTCGATACTGGTGCAGAGAGACAAATAGATAAAAAGGAACAAAATTAAGAATCCAAACAAACAGAAACATGCACGCATGAAAAACTGATTTATGACTAACTGAATGCATATATCAGATGAAGTATTGAGGTCCAGAAAACTGGCTTTCCATCAAAGGAAAGCACAGTTGGATTCCTATCTCACACTACATATTAAATCAATTCCAGGTGGTCTTACCAAGACAAAACCATAAAACTTTAGGAGACAATTCAAGTGGGCATTAGAACAAAAGTAAAATCAAAGGAAAATACTCACAAATTCAATTAAATTAAAATCACAAAAATCCTTGTCAAGACACCATAAAGAAGTCGTAAAAGCTAAAAGAAAAAATTGATTTCTTACAGGAAGAGAGATTAGGTGTCATTAGAGACTGAGAAGGGAGATAGATACAAGAGGAATCTATAGCAAGAAGGCTAACTACAATCCGCAAAAATGTGATATATCTCAAAACTACTAGGTAAGAAAAGCCTGAAGGTTCCCAACACATAGAAATGATGAATGTTTAAAACAGAAATGCCAATTACCCTGATAGGATCATTATACACTGCATACAACTGCACACCATAAATATGTACAAATGTTGATTCAAAAATGTCAACTGAGCTGGGGATTTAGCTCAGTGGTAGAGCACTTGCCTAGCAAGCACAAGGCCCTGAGTTCGATCCCCAGCACCAAAAAGAAAAGGTCAGCTGAAGGAATGCTTGTTTCCCTAGATAGCAACTTACCACATGTTGCTGTCTGGTGTGCTAAGAATATTTGTGATGGTGGCTGCTCAGTCTGGGTTTCTGAGTAATTACAATGAGTACAGCAACATGCTGACGCCGGTCGGACATGAGTATGAGTGAAAAATTAAATTTTGGTAATATGATCTTTAAAAAAGCAAAAAGCTGGGAATAACAGTCAGCAAAAAAAAAAAACTGATGTTTACATACAATGGAATACAACACTGAAGGGAAAGTAATTACAATTTTATAAATTCTTAAAAACACAACATTGAAAGAAACAAGAATATCAAAGGAGAAGAACGGTTCTGAAGATCAACAATGCAGGACGTTGGTTAACAGCCTTTTAAAAATTAATGACTTCATGGATGGATGATAGTGTGGTGCTGTCATGAGTCCAGACTGTGATGATGTCCTATCAATTACTTGCCTTTCTGCCTTCTCCCATATGTCCTTTATTTGCTTTTATACACCAATACATTTCTCAAATGCATGTTATATTATTTGTCCCAATTTTGTATTACTCATCCTGATTATCTTTCAACCAGACTTTAAATATTGGACTCTTTGTCAAAATGGCCCTCAAAATAAAATAAGCCAACAAAGAAGCTCTTCAAGCAAATTCTCCATTGGGTGGAAAGAAATGTAACCGGTTAGAAAAATCAGCTGTTTCAGAAGGAGTTTCAAACCTCCCAAAGAATTGGACACAATCAACGAATCTACAAATCCTAACACTAGCGGTATTCCTTGGTCAGGAAATCTAGGGAAATGACTTTTTGATCCATTAAGCAAGTTTCTGAACTGAGAGTCATCTTAGAATTTCAGTATGCTAATGTTCACTGTAAATACAAGTCAGTAGTGCTTTCTGATTGTATCTGACCGCATACCCTTTCCTCCCTCCCAATCCAACATCCCACAGCGTTAATAGTCTATAGAACATCCCTTGAGATACAACGACCTGGATCGTGTATAAATTTCGTTGTTTCTATGGTCTTTGGCTAGACAAAGCACCTGTCCCAGGCACTTAACCCAATTAGCCACTGTTTTCTGTCCTGCAGTGAAGAGCTGCATGTTCCAAAATGACTTCTTCCCATTCACAAGTATCATCGATTCCCAACAATCACCCTAAGAACAATCTGATTACCCAAATGAATCCTCTTAGAGTTAATCCTTTCAAAGACTATTTGCCATTTTAAATTGCTAAATGAAAATTTATCTTTAGTTGCTAACATGTGCAGGGAAATGCTTCTAGGTATAGATGTCTCCCTAACACCTCTAGTTCCTCAATCCACATTTTCACTAACTCCGAGCTTGGTGAGTGGGGCTAGGAAGATAAGACTCTCTACCCACATCTCCCTCTCCATAAGAATATCCTTTCCAATTCCTTGATAAAAGTGTCATTTACAAGCAAAGCCTGAAGATTTTCCTGCTTCCCATGAACTATTAGTGGGGGGGGGAACAGGTATCTCAAATTATTGCTGTCCATTCTGCTTTTTCTAGATTTATAAACAAAAATGATGAAAAATTACACCCATCATATCAAAAGGCTACATTTGATCCAAATCTAAGTCATCTGTTGGTCTAAAAATTCTGAAATAACACAATTCTGTATATGGCTTCTGAAAACCAGGATTTTACATTCGAATATTTGAGACATTCAGGATGGTAGAATATGTCACGCTGATACTGGGCAAGTCCCTCCTGCTGTGTGAGGAAAAAAAAGGCAAGACTTTAAAAACCACCTGCTACCTTTCAGAATCAGTCCTGTCAAAGTCCTCGGCATCCCCACAGCACTTATTTTCCATCCTAAAATTAATCATTCCTTTCTACACCCAATATTCCCTTGAGGTCACTCTACTCTGAGCCATGGAAAAGTGCCATCCAGGCGAAGATGTTACGAAAGAACACTTTCATCTCAGGTTTTCTTGGGGCATCAGAAACCAGAACAAAGTGATGTGTAGCAAGGATTCTTACAGTCCACAGAAACTATACAGCACTCACATAACACGTACTAAGTAGTTTCAAAACCAGTTCAGCCAAGCTCTGTTCATCACCTGCCTCACAAGATAGTTTGAGATATGGAGAATTCTGTGGAGAAGACTAATGGACTGCAACTCCCCTCACCCCACTGGCTTCAAACCAAGTGACAAAGGATCACATTCAGAATTTACCACAGCCAAGGACTGAGCATTCCTGTAAGCCAGATATGGACCTAGAAAAGGGACCAGGACTGGACTTCTCTGAGGCAGATCTCACCCAAGAGAAGTGCTGGGGAGAGCGATGAACCCAACCAAGAAAGAGGCGGCTGAGAACTAGTGAGGAGGGGAGTTTGCATGGGCATAAGGAGGAACCATCACCTACACTCAGGGAATGCAGGTGAGAGGGGGTGGGAGTCTCCCATAGAGAGATGTTAGAGCATCTGAAACAAGTCATCTTAACCTGGGTGCAAGCGTGGACCTCCAGGGAACCACAAGTCCTATGAAATTAAAGTGGGATTTCATGTGCATGTGACCAGTTCAGAATCTCAAAAGGGTCTGTGACCTAATATGAGTAAGAACAGCTGCCCTAAAGGAATAAATAACTCTCACAATATCTTTCAGCAGAAATTTGACAAGCCTTTTGTAGGAATAGTTTCAGAACTATCCTTCCTGATGAGGGCCTGGAGTACAGCCCATCTCTGCTGATGACGAAGTGCCAATCCATCTGCTTTTACCATCGCCAAGCTGTGAATGGGACCGCCAGCGTGAACACAGAAGACTCTGTGACAGTGACCAGGTCCTGGAAGCATTTCCTCCAAAAAGGTTGTTTTCAGTCCATGTGAACCTGCAATCAAGCACCAGCCTTAGCAAAACTATGCATCTGGCTGTGGTCATTCTGGGGGCCTAAGGACGGGAGCATAAACTCCAGAAGTGATCTGCCAAGTGGATTTTATCTAATAATAGAAATAGTGACTAAAGCAAAAAGCCAATGTGACTCTTCACAAAAACCTTGGTAACAAATTTCCCAGACTTCTTTCTTTCATCTCTATTTACAGTTAGCTTCATTTCTGCCTAAAAATATCCATCCTCTACTCAATAAATTCAGCCTTGAAATGTTCAACGAAATGGAGTTTATTAAAAGTAATTCTCAAATATAATTATTCCATATTATTTTAGTGGTTGTATAATTAGTGGCATGGGAACAGTTCATCATACAATTTTAAGTGGAAAAAAAAACAACAAAAAATAGGCTGATCAATGGATACCAAATTATATTTAGATAGGAGTAAGAAGTCCTGGTACGTTACTGCACAATAGGGTGACTACAGATAACAATAACATACTGTGTATTTTTAAATGCTGGAAAAAAGAATTTTTTCACCATAAAGAAATGAGAAATATTTGAGAAAATAAGTTAAATTTCATTTAGACACTACACATTTTATACATGTATCGAAACTTCATATGGTATCCTTTTAATATGTGTAATTTTTATATTTTTACATAACAGTTAAAATTAATTTAAATTTGGGGCTCAGTGTAAAGTGCTTGCCTAGTGTGTACAAGGTTGTGCATTTGACCCCCAGCACCACCAAAAGAAAATTTAATTTAAAAATCTAAAAGTAGGGGCTGGGGATTTAGCTCAGTGATTAGAGTGCTTGCCTTGCAAGCACAAGGGCCTGAGTTCAATCCCCGGCACCACAAAAAAAAAAAAAAAAAAAAATCATAAAAATCTAAAAGTAAATAATATATACCCACATGATCTCAATAAGAAGAAACACACACACACACACACACACACACACACAATACTTGGAAGGATATATACCAAAACAGTAGTAATGTTACCTTTGATATAATTATGATTGGATTGTTTTATACTTTATAGTGTTCCGCATTCTCCAAATTTATTAGAATGAGAATTTGCTTTTGCATTCAGACCATAATTACACAATTGATTTTTCAAGGCCTGTTCCTAACAGGTGGGTTGACAGAAAACTGTTCATCACTGTAATTCAGTACGGAGTCATAAATTAAAATGTGTACATCTTATTACAGGCCTGTGAATCATTACTTCCAATTCATTGAAATATGCAATTTTCAACTAGGCAGTTGTGAGGAACGACAGAATTTTCACATTCTTCCGTTATTTGGTACACATTTCAATTGTTTTGATAGAATTGGGTTCTATAAATAGGAAAACAATTCTTAAAACATTAAAGTTGAATAAAAAGTTACTTTAAAAAGTCTTCTTTCAAAAAAAAAAAAGTCTTCTTTCAATCCCCAACATCCAAAAAAAAAGTCTTCTTACAAGCCTGGCATGGTGGTATATGCCTATAATTCCAACACTCTGAGAGGCTGAGACAGGAGAAATGCAAGTTTGAGCACAGCCTGAGCAACTTAGCAAACTCTGTCTCAAGGGCAGGAGGAGAGGCTGAAGATGTAGCTCAGTGTAAAGGCTCTAGGTTCAATCTCTAGTGCCACCAAAAAGGAAAATCTCAAGTGTGAGAGACAGGCACAACACACACCAACACAGAGAGAGCAAATTAGGGAATCTACTAGGCTATTCCTAGAAGATGTAAACTATTTCAGAAAACTGAAAACTGTCATCTCTATACTTTCTCAGAGAGCTACTATAAATGAGCAAATCCATACATACAAAACTACATGACAAAGGCGAACAGATGGATCTGGTTTCCATCACTGTGACCACACGGAGAAAAGGTTTTCTTTGGCTTATGGTTACAGAGGTTTCAGTCCATGGTAAGCTAACTTCATTGCTTTTAGGACTGTGGTGAAAGAGAAACATAGCTAAAGGCATGGCAGAGCTAAGCTGCTTACCTCATGGAAGCCAAGAAGAGAAAAGGGGAAAGAGGCAGAGAGGAAAGAAAAGGCCAAGTATAAGGGTCATGCCTCCATTACCCACTTCCTTCATTTAGACTCCACCTCCTAAATTTTCATTACCGCCCAATAATTTCATCAAATCACAATGTTATCAGTGAATTAATCCACTGTTAAAGTTGCAACTCATTTGATCCAATGACTTTCTAAAAGCCCTACCTCTAATCACGAGACATTTTTTTATCTAAACTGTAACAACAGATAAATAAGCTTCACGATGAGAAGAATGAACATGATGAAAAATCCAGGCCACTCTATGTCAGGTCTCCCCATACAATGCAGGGAGCCATGGACCCTAAGTGAGAACAGCTCAACTGGGCAGAGTCATAAGTTACAAGCAAATGTGAAGCAGCCGATACCACTTCTGTCCCCCTCTCCAACACATAGTCTTTGTTCCTCTCATTCCAATGGTGGAAAGAACTGAACCACACAGAACTACTAAGTTTTCTTACAGACCTGGATCTATATATGCTTAGAGAATCAGGTGACTGAACAACACAAAACCCTGAGAGACTACCTAAGCTCAGATCTTTCTGGAAACTCTTGGCTAATAGTTTTGTAAACTCAGGTATCAGCAGACAGAACAGAGTGACTTTGGGTGCACACAAACCAACTTTGCTAGTGATGGGGCAACTTTCACCACAGCCCAGACCTCACTTCTGAGCAGGACCTAACTGGTCCAGCTCCATCTCTTGTCCTCCTTCTGTCTTCCTTGCACCTCTTTTCGCAGGCAAAAGCTTTGAGACCCTAATACTGTACTAATTCCTGTCATTTGCCAATACTTCTAAATCTGTCCGGTCCCTACTGATACACAAATTAATTGCAGGAATTTCAACACAGAACAAGGGAGAAGGCTTGAGAAGTGGTCCCTCAGGATGTGGACATGATAAGCAAGTGCTCTGCCACTGAGCTCCACCTGCAACCCCAGGATGGTTTTTACAAAGCTCAGTGTGTATTTCCAAGAGTAGATAGGAAGCATCCATAAAATACAGCACACAATTACTGTTCAGTTATGACACAGGAAACTATCCCTCCTCATATCTTCTAGAGAGTAGGGGTCACCAGGAGAGACATGTGCTGCCCCTTTGAGCCTAATGGTCCTCCTTACAGGGACTTCCTTAGTCAAGTATGCAAGCCTGGCAAAACACATGCCACATACTGACACCTGATGTTCAACAGTTGACACCGGCTGAACTGCAACATGAATCCATACCATGCCCTCCTCCTAAAAGTTACCAAAATGAAAAAGTCTTGGAAAGTGAAGGCATTATAAGTAGAAAGCATTACGCTTACTCACTGCTACTGTTAACAAAATACTATAACAATATGGCAGGCATTTAGGCACATTAGCTTATGACATCCTCACAGCAATTGTTTTATTGTTTTGGGGGCAACAGCACCAGGGAGATAAGGGCTTTGGATCCCAAAGCCTATGCGCTCCCAACTGTTCTACCCAGCTATCTCAGGCTATAGTTGGATTTCATGGTCACAAAGGCCCTTCTATTCTCCTCTTATAATCAAAACCAAGGAGAAAGGAACTGGATAAGTATAAATGGCTTATATACTTAATCCTTTGTGGAGCACCAGCTGTTGAGCAGGATCCATTACAGTGTAAGTGAGGTTCTTAAGAGTGACCCAGCAGCTGGATGTGGCAGTGCACTCTGGGAAGGTGAGACTGCAAGATCACTAGTTCAGGCCCAGCCTGGGCAAGTTAGCGATTTAGCCAGACCCTGTCTCAAAATAAAAAAAGTTTGGGATGTAGCTTAGTGCAAAGGTCCTGGGTTCAATCACCAGCTCTATTAAAAAAAAATAAGTAAAAATAAATTTAAAAAAAACAGTGACTGACCAAGGCCACCATCAGGGAACTCAGAGCCTTGTATACCTAAATTGTCCAAAATGACCATGAAAAGGTAGTTTCAAGTAGCAGGTGGTAAGGAAGGAGTAACCTGGACAGGCTTTGTCCACTTGTTTTGGGTAGAGTTTGGGAGGGGTCTGTACCCAGCTAGGGACTCACCTCCTGCAGTCCTCCTATGCGTAGTTCTTAGCTTCAAGGCCACAGAGGCAGTTTGGAATATGTCAGAATCTGCAGATGGAACTACTTCTCAGAGAAGGGATTCTGCCCCTGGAGCCAACAGGATTTTCATAGAATCCAAAGAGGATCTTAAAAAAAAAAAGATGCCCAGTAATAAAGGCTTCAAAAGTAAAGCTTCTAGTGCCCACCTCTGCCAAACACCAAAATGGATGGACAGACCACACCCAGGACACTGTAAGGCAGAGTGCCTCTCTCCAAACCAAAACAAAGGCTCCAAACCTCCAGAGTGAGGCTCCATGAGTAGCATTTAACCTCCTGTTCTTTCAGATTTTCATCATTCCATGGGAAGCCTCCTAACATGACTGGGTTCAGAAAGCCCCTGACATGTTAACAACATGCCTAATCCTTTTAGTATAAGGATAATCATTTCAGAGAAAACTTCAGTAACAGCTTACACTCAGCAAAATTTCCTCTGAAGTTATTATCCCTGCTGGAATTTGAATTGTAAAGCATTTCTGCGGCTCTGGGAAAGCTCATACAACATTCCAGGCCCATGCTTCTCCTTCTAACCGAGTCTCAGCTTCAAAGGTACAGCCACAACTTTGGCCACCAAGCATCCACATTAGTTGCAAGTTCTCCACTTAACTGCCGTGCGGGTCCCACCTGAAAATACATTCTCCCCTATACCCCAGCTAAACGGTACCTGGGTAAGGGGCTCTGAAGACTGAAGGTGGGTTGGTCCTTGACAGTTAAGCAGCAGGAACAGGTGGATTATGAAGGAAAAAAGATTTCTACGCATGCCTGCCAGCAACAGTGGAAAGAGGCACCCCTTCCAAGCATCTCAAGAAACAAAGACTAGAATAGTCTCAGAAATTCTAGCACATAAAGTTGAGGAGGTGAATTTTCTGAAGTTTACTAAGAGCAGACTACTCCAGGCCATGGCCAGGAATCCGGGTATAACATGGGATTGCTTAATGTTGTTCCAAATTGTGACAACTCTATTCTCTTTCTCCAAAGGCATAAAGAAAAGCAGCCAAACCAAGGGTATAGAAAAGGAAGGACCTATCCTGGGCCTCCGACTATCAATGCATTCTAGGTGAAACTTTCCAGCTGCTTCCTGAACACTCTGAGGGACAATGTAGGACATTTAAGCATGGGAGCTGCAGGCACTAGCTTTCCTGCAAGTGTTCAAAAACAAGTGCACACTACTGAGGCTTAAACAAAACCCAGCATTTCTGATCAGGAAATTACTAACTTTTCAGGTTCAGCTATTACCAGGGCTGGTCTCTCTGCATGAGCAATTAGGCTGGCAGTCAGTCACAGAATTAAATCTGGATTTATGTGCACTGTCAGTTTTCTTCTAAGAATCAAAGAATTTGTTAGCTGTGGCACAGCATACCTTAACAAGAGTCTTTTTGTGAGATGGGGAGTGAGGGACAGGGACTGAGCTAATCTGCGGCTATATGTGGCATTTTTGTAGCCAAGACCCTCAGAAAAATAGATGTGCTCAATTCACATATGAAGTAGAGCTGGCGATATGACAGTGTCTCTTCACTGTCATATCTCTTCACTGGGGCCCTACGCCTAAGAGTCCCATTTTGCACTTCAGGTAAGTATCAACTTTTGGGGGAAACCAAGTCTAAAGCCAGCATAGTCATTTACCTGACAGGCTTTCCCTTAAGTCTCAACCCTGAAATCAAAAGGTCAAGGGACACTCAGCCATCTCCCATGGCTGATGGGTTTAAACAAGTTTTGCAATCCCAGCTGAATCTGTGTTCATGAGACTCCTGTTGTCACTTAGGCAGTGTTAGTCATCTTTCTGTCATTGTGACAATATCTGAGATGAGAAACTTAATAGAGGAACAGCTTTGACTTATGGTTTTGGAAGTTTCAATCTATGGTTGCTTGGTCAGTTGCTATTATGGCATGTACCTAGACGTCCCCACAAAGCCTCACGAAGTCATATGTGGGGCTTTTTCAGAGGTGGCTGGATCTAGAGTGTGTGATGCTGGGATCAAGGGTGTGTAATTTCTAAATTAGTCCACTGATTGGTTTGGCATAGTTCTGGGTAGGATTAAGGATGCCCCACCCTGGGTGTGAGTGTTACCTGCCCTAAGGGTGGGTAGCCTGGACAAAATAAAGGACAGAAAGAGGGTTAGTGTGGTTATTTGTTGCTTGCTGCCTTCTGCCTGCCATGAACTGTTTTTCCTCTGTGATACCCCTCTGCCATGCTACCCTGCCTTGGAGCCACCCAACTATGAACTGAAACCTCTACAAACTCTAAGCCAAATAACCTTTCCCCCTTTAATTTTGGGTGCCAGGTATTTTGTCTAAGCAATGAGAAAAGTAATTAAGACAGTTGCTTTTGGGCCTGTGGCAAGGTGGTACATCATGGCAGGGGAACAGGGTGGAGCAAACTGCTCGTCTTTAGGCAGCCAGGAAGTAAAAGACCAGGAAGGAGCCAGGGTCCAATATCCCCTTCCAGGGCACATCACCAGTGACCTCAGATCTCCCACCAGGCCCTGCCTGCCTTTTAAACGTTCCACCACTTTCCAACAGTGCCATGGACTAGGGACCGAGTTTTCAATACATGGGCATTTGGGGGCACTCAAGATTGAAGAAACTATATACATATAGTCATGGATCTAACATGAGCCCATAGGGCAATGGGGTGCAGCATGTTTTAGGCTTTGTTTCTAAGATCAGTAAAAGTAATACACTAACTCTTCTTGACTTTTTAAATGTAAAGTCTATATCCCAGAAGAGAATGCTATAATGCCCTAAGAATGCCTGGGTCTATAAAATGACATCTTGTAACAATCGCATAGCGAAAAAGAAAAGCTCCAACCACTATGGAAGCATACTCAATAGGACTCTGACACAAACCAACTGAGAAAGCCATTTCCCCTATTCCAGAAAGGAATTTGTTTCAGTATAGTTTGATGTCTGCCTGGGAGTTAAAGATACCTTTACAAAAGGCTCCCCAAAGCAACCACATCACCTTATTCTAACTACTTCTTAGCTTCCTCTCTTACCATGGTCCATATTTGTGGCAGAAGCCTGGATAAAATCTTCCCACTGATATCCTACCCTTTCCTTCAGCCCTCTCCAACAATTACACTGTTCTTGTCCTCTACATCACAGAGTTGGCACACAGTCCTCCTGTCCCCAGGGCCCTGGTGAGAACCTTTCAATGGCTCCGGAACACAAGAGATGGTTTCTCCTTCAAGGAAGGAGACATCACACCCTAATAAAGGTAAACTTCATCTGTTTTTTAAATCCACCTGCATAAAAGATGTCCTCAGTTTACATATATATTTGAGGGTTCATCACTTATCTAACCAAAATCCATACAGGCTTACATTTTGAGTGCTTCGTACCCCATCTAACAGTATTACGTGCTTTTCTTAAATTTCTGCCTATCTTCTCCAACAAACCTACAAGATTAGTACTGTTTTCATTTACAGATAAGGAAATTAAAGCTCAGGAAAGTTATGAAAATTGCCAGGGTCATCCAGTAAAGTCCTGAAATCTACCCTTTCAACATCAGTGCTCCTCTATGCTTTCCAGTATAATAAAAAAGATCTTGTGCTGACATTGGGGCATTTAAAAAAATCCAGAATGAAGCACAGCACTGCTTTTTACTGGGCTAATTTCTATTGCAATTCAAGATTAAATACAAGTTTGAATATAAATTACTATCCAATATCTATCCTTCTAATGAGAAAACAGGAAATCACATCAAAAATAGATGTCATGACTACATGTTATTTACAAAAATTAACTGCTTATAATGGGCATGTCATAAAAAAAAAAAAACAGCCTAAAAAGGAACATTTATACAAAACGAAATACTAGAAATGGTATAGGCAGAAGGCTTTACACATTTCTAAAGGTCTCACACTAAAGAGAAAGAAGCGTAACTCGGTATTTTAAAACAACACTGGGAAAAAAGTTAGCATGACTGACAGGAAGCGTTAAACATTTTATTCTATTTGATGGCTGAGTACTAATTGGATAAACAATAAAGAAGCAAACATTCTAAAATTTCCAGGATGTTTGCTTTTTCTTTGGAGCACAAATCATCTCTCTCCAGCTGATCTGACATAAAGTCATAAATGGTATAAAGAAAAAAGAAAATTTTCATTGCGAAACAAAAGCTCACTGAACATGTGTTCTCTCTGGGCATGTGCAGCTATGTGGCAGCAACATGGCACCATGGGAAGAGAACTAAAAAGAGGGCCAAAGGCCCAGAGCAGACCCTGACACCAATGACCTAGCTGTGTGACCACAGGCAGCCCCTCAACCTCCTAGCATTCCTGCTGTCTTCGTGCAGAGCTTGTCCATGAGGAGCTGGTTCTCTTCTGGTGCTAAAATTCTGCTTCACACTTTTAGATGAAGTGTGACTGTACCACTGACATTCCTCCATTCAACATGGAACTCCAAAGATGAAGTCTGAGGCCACAGGGGAGAGGCAGCCCCGAGCACTGCTCTGTGAGACTGCTCACTTGCAAAGAGAAATATGAGCAAAAAACTGGTGATAAAGGTCGAGCCACTGGGCAGAAAGAAACCAAGTGTCACAAAGAGTCAGGTTTCAAGGACTCATTAAAAAAAAAAAAAAAAAACCAAAAAAAAAGTTGAATAGTTTCTATCTGCAAGTTTTCAATAAAAGACCAAAAAGTAAATCTTTCAGGCTTTCTGGGCCACAGGTCTGCTTCAACAACTCCACTTGGCTGCTACAGCCACAGACACCATGTATAGGAACAGGTATGCTGTGTTCCAATAAAACTTTATTTATAAAAACTGGCACAGCTGGATTCTGTCCATATGCAGGTTTTGCCAATTCCCGAGAAAGATAATTCCTCTGAGTCAGAACATCTCACAAAAGGCTAGCAAGCTGCGAAGACACTGACAACAGCTACTGGCAGAAGTTCACCACCACATGACACTCGTAGCGACTACCACACATGCTGATGTTGGAGCCCCACATGAGCATGCCAGGAATAAACACACCATCACTCAAAAAGAGGAGAAAAAAAAAAATACCCACCATATTCACTTCCTACGAAACCTGCTAGCAAGTCCAGGATGTTTTCACAAACCCACAAATAACTTGGTCTGGCCATTTATGGATCCCAATGTTGATTACACTAAAAATGTGGTAACCAGGGTCACAAACCATGAGGGTTGACGGGAGGAAAAGGCAGAGAAGATAAGGTATCGTAAATATATCTTCTTCTGAGTATTTAAAAAGACTGGGGCTGGGGATTTAGCTCAGCGGTTAAAGTGCTTGCCTTGCAACCACAAGGACCCGAGTTCGAGCCCCAGCACCAAAAAAAAAAAAAAAAAAAAAAGACTAACAACTAATGAACTCATAGCATAATGTTACAATTAGATTCTCAGTAAGCAGTAAATCACTTAAAGAGGATGGGGTAGGTTTTGAGGGCAAAATAGTTGACTGAAATTTTCTCTCCTTAATGAAAAGACAAAGCATATTTTGTACTATTGTTTATAACAATAGATTTTTTGACTTCTCAGAAGGATTCACAGTTGTGTCTCACTGCAGAGCAGTTGAAGCATTTTGAGTTAAATTTGAGGAGAACTGCTACTTGAACACCAAATTATTTTCCTGGCTATTTAATAACTGCTTGTCTGCAATACATTTTTTAAGTAGGAGGAGGTTAATTTACCTTTCAGAGAGTCACTGCTTTAATTGGTCTTAAGGAATTTAAGAGCATCACTCAAAGGTAATGAATTCCAGGTCATTCGTTTTAGTTCTTCATGGTCAAGAAGAACACCTGGACCTACTTACATGCATCCAGCAGGTAATTTTCTGGCTAATTAATATATTTAAGAGGTCAGCATTTTTAGTGATGGAGTTGTAAATACAAGGTTCATTATTTGTCTAGAGCTCAGTTCCTTACAGACCAGATGCTAATTTTGTGGGTTTCCTCTAATATAAAAACTACTCTTATTAGTTTAGCCTAAAGCAGTCATAAACTTTGCTTACAGAATAGAGAAAGGACCAAAAACTCCACCTCAGGGTACTTCAACATCCAGAATCCACCACTGCCATCTGCCATTGACTAAGCCCAAGGTCCGCAGGAGGCAGAAAAAACCATTCCAACTAGGCAGGTGACCATATGGTCTAGGAAGCAGTTCAGCATCTTCAGAACTCCTCCTAGGAACAACAGAATAGTCTACCCTGGACCACCAAATGGCTCTCTCCTTAGTCTCTCACGGCCTAAATTCTACCTTGAGTGTTCCATTTCCTCAGTCCTATCATCTCTAGAAGTCCTGTGGAAAAAAATCGAGTTACCCCAGAAAGCCACCATTCACAGGTGTATGCTGCAGTGCACACTGGTTCTGATAGAGCCAAACAACCCTGCAAAGCTTACAGGACAGAAGACCGAGAGATCTGTGTGAGTAAAGCAGGAGTGGGGGTGGGGCGGGGTCATATCTTCCAGGCAGTCCTCAGAAAGACAAGGACTTCTGTAGTGTGGGACCTGAATAGTCAGAGAAACCAAGAAGGTGCCTGGACTAAGAAACCCTTTTGAAAGGGAGAAGATACAAAGAGAATAGAGACCCTCAACCTTATCTCTATTTGTGTCCTACCTGATCAAGAGGGAAACCTGCAGAGCAGGTCTCTCTTCACACATGGGGCAAAACAGACTCTCAGAATCCTGGGATAATGTTTTAAAAGACTGCAATCAATTGCTCTGAGTCTTCTGTTAAGTTTTAAGGCTACCAAGACATCAATATTTATGCTTAACAATCTTTTTTTTAAAGATATCTGATGAAGTAATAAAGAATAGACGCATTACAGGCTCTTTGTAGCATGGTTATGAAGGAGGTCACATTATAGATATCTGAGATGTACCCCAGAACAATAAGCCGAGAATGTGGGCTGGGAAGGCAGGTGGCCACACGAAATGTGTGACCGTAGGCAGGGTACCTACCTCTTCTGTCAGTTTATTCATCTACGAAAGGTGGACGGTCTAACTTTACTAGCTACCTCTGATGACCACTATAAAGATTAAATGAGTTAAGATATGTAATGCTCATTCAGTGGTACCTGGCACATAAAAGTATTCAGTAAATGTTACTGGACACTATTATCTTTCTTACATGTCACTATGTTCCGAGAAACAAGATCTGATGCTTAGGGCTATAGAATCAGAAAGGCAGGCCAATTTATATTTCCATCAGCACCATAATGGTGTCCATATCCTCAAAAATATTAATCTTTAAAATTGAACAAGAACAGTAGTTCAAGCCCATGTATACCATGCAGTCCTCTTTCTGAAAGGCTTCCACTTATGTCTGAGTTGCCAGGGTCCTGAAATAAGGACTCAAAGTACTCTGACCTCCTCAGAGAAAAGTTCTGTACAGTGTAGGCTGTGCTACTGAAGAAATTGTATAAGGAAATGAGACCTCCACACTGAAGCTGGAGCACATTCCAAAAATATTCTTAGTGGGTTAAAGCAGAAGAATATACATGATTTTTTTTACAGAACTCAATTGTGAATGAAAAGCTAGTAAAGACACAATTACAGCCAACAGCACAGATGTCTTAACATTGTCTTCAAACAACCAACTAATTTTTCTGAAGTGCTGACACTTCAAAAGCTCTCAGGAACTGCAAAGCAGGAAGGCAGAAATCTGTTTCCAAAATTTCCGAGTTTACAAGAAGTGATTTGCTTGTGTATTTAGCAATTTTTATTCACTGTACATCACAATGAAAGAAAAAGATGTCACAAAACAAAATTCATCAAGCCTACTTAATATGTAGCCAGAAAAGACAACCATCCCAGGGATTTAGCTGCCTGCAATAGCAAGATTTCTAGGACACCTGGATCCCAGTCATACACAGGTGGGCCTGGCCACAGCGCCCACCAACACATGGCTGTGTCATATACACAAGTATGTAGAGGAAATAAGAATGTCTGTTCTGAGTGGACTGAGGCAGAAACTTTTCCCACCACCATCATCAAACTACATGAGGAAACACATGGATAAAAGTTCCCGGACCACAGTTTGTTCATCTGTGAAGTGAGGGCATGGTGCAGACAGAGCAGAGCTTGGAGGTCCCTTCTAGCTTTAAATTTCTATGTTACTGTGTCCACTTCCCTACAAAACATTTTCTTCTGCTTATTACCAATGTCCTTAAAGCCAGGTCATGGAAGATACATGAACCTAGAGCCCATGCCTGCTTCTCCAGATGTCTGCTCTAGTGGCTTCTCCAGACCTCAGGACTCTGTAAAACTGTGCAGCGTCTTTCTGTACATGGACACCCAGCTAAGGGAAGCACAATGGCGTAAATCCAGCCTGCAGTCACTAGGATGAGCCAAGAAGAAGGGAAGCCTCTTCTCAATTCAAACAAAATCATCTCACAGACTAGCCCCAGCTCAGTCTGGAAACACGAGCCTTTCACATATAAACACAAAACTACCTAAGCAAGCAAATGATCATTTAGTCCAACATGGGAGTTAAAAAAAAAAAAAAAGTAAAAACTCTTTAAATAAAGACCCTAACTTCTTACAGAGATCCCCAATCTTCCTATTTTATACTGGTATTGGTCTTGTTTATCAGGGAAAACAAGAATCTATTTACCACTTCATCCTTAGTGGATTGCATTTGAAAGCCTAGATCCTAACTTTAACTACAGTTCCCAGAATACTCCCCTTATGATATTCGGGATATGTTTGTGCAGTGGGCAAAGCCTTTTGGAGCCTAAATTAAGCATCTGGTATACACAAACTATTTGAACCACACTAGATAAATACTGCCCAAGTCTCAGCTTTGACATTTCTATATGTGTTCTTTTTACTGCTTCCTCCAGAGGGAAATTTATTTAAAATAATGTCCACCTAAGTAGAAGATTCTATCTTCATTTTCTGCTTCCAAAAAATAAATGAAAACCCAACACAATTTGTTTTTTCAAACATGAGATGAAGTAATCCAAAAATACTTCCTGAAATGCTTAGACAATCGGGTTCATGGAAGTAATGAGCTGGAACTATTCTCTTGCATTGCAATAACTTTATAATTACATGTCCAAAAGGTCAACCACATATTTACAAATGCCCTTTTTATCCAGACATCCATATACCTGGCAGATTTTAGGACTAAATGAAAAATATAAATAAACACATTTTTGTGAATTTTTTCCTCTCGTGACTATTCAATGACCATGGACTGGAATTTTTTTAATGTGGCTTCCCCCCTCCCCTTGACCAAAGCTATTTTCTGTGGAGATGTTCCAACAATATACTGTTAACATACTCCCACTGTGGAATTCATCTGGAAAATTTTGCAACTTAAGAAAACATTTCAGACATCTAACGGGAGTCTCTATGGATCTGCAGACTAGAGACCAAAAAAATACAGTAAATATTTTTGGTCAAGCTCAAAAGGAGTTTGATGATTTGTGCAATTGAGATTATTCGTTTATAATAATTCACCAAAAAAGTTAGGATACCATTCACATGCATTTGGTTTAGAAGTTAAGGATCCAAAGGGTCAAATGTACACAGGGCCTGACTCAGACCAGAGGCTCAATAAATATTTGTTGAACACATGAAAATTAAGTCTTATAGTCATTAGCTGACTGCTCTGATGTAAGACATTTAAATCCTTGGAGCCTTAATTTCCACAGTGAAAGAAATGGAGCTACTATAAGCAATTGTCATTATTCGAGTACTTATGCCTTATAAAGTTGCTGCCAAATTAGTGAATACTGAACCATAGCTCCTAGGGGAGATACAGGTTCGGGCTCCTGCAAGCCTCTGGTCCTAACACTTTTGATCCATCAATCAAACTGTAACCTTGTGTTATGTTTCCACTTAAAGACCTTATTTACAGACACTGCTGATTTATTAGCACTGAAGTCAAAGTCGACAGCACTGTAACTCAGGCTTCTATAAAGCTTATCTAGCATATGTACTTTCTAGCACATTAGGGCCTGAGGGAGCCTTCCTGAGCTCAGGAATACAGCACAGCACTGTGGCACTTCAGTTGGAGTCATTTTCAATGATGATGTCATATATATGAGATATATATATATATCTCACATAACTCCACAGACTGCAAAAAGGCACTTTTCATAGTATAAGAGCTGAAACAAAAAGAGCATTATCCTCCTTCCACCTCAGCTGAGAAAATGCATCCAGGAAACTAGAGTCATTCACAGCTCTGTACGTGTCCTCGAATGACCAGTGAATATTGATTTGGTGGGGTTACACATACATTTTAGGTTACGCAAATTTGCAATGCGAATTACATTATTTACAAACTACAAATAATGAATACTGGTTATACTTCCTTCATTCCCTGAATATCAACTGTGTTCTCACTGCCAGCCACCACAGTAGGAAGGTGACCACAACAGTGTCCTTCCTCCAATAGCCTAGCTGGTGAAAAATTACACTAATAATTACCCGAATGTTTAACTACAAAATATGATAACTGCATGATGTGGAAGCTATAGGAATATAATTTAATGGCAAGTTCAAAGAGACCACAGCATTTAAGTCCAGGGAGGAGTCAGCCAGGTGGAAAGGAGGCAATGCTGGAAGAACAAATAAATACAAATGCCCTAAAGTGAATTTGAGGGTAACTATCACAGGTAACAAATCAAAATGCTTTATATATTCTAAAACTCTGGGCAAATATAAGGTTCTAGGACAAAGGCATACAATAGCAAAATGAGAGCTAGAAATGACTCCCAGTTTCAACACACTTCATTTCAAAAGATGAATGAATAATTTTAAAGACTTTCTGAATATTTCCCACAAGCCAGTCACCAGGCTTGATGGGAAGAACACAAAGAAGGCTAAGAGAGTGTTCTCACTGCCAGGGAATAACTGCAGGAGAAAGACAATTAACAGGAACATGCACCTGTTTAATAAAGCCTAACAAAAACAGTGACAGACACTGGGGAGGAAACTGAGTTTTCTTTGGAGTAGTAATGAAAAGATACACAGAGCAGGTAATATTTGGGCTAGTTTCAAAGATGAAAGTAGCAACTGACATTCCCAGCAAGAGGGAATATGCAGTGAATATATGTCCCTATTAGCTAGGCCAGTACCGGTGTTTGCCTATCACACTGATGTAACTATTAATAATGTCCCTTTAATTTCAAAAGTGTCCCAATTTGGATGAGAAACTTCTCACAGACGTTGCAGAGTTCTGTGAGACTGGATCTTAGCAGAGGGGAGAATGGAAGAGATGGAGTTATGGCTTGATGTCTGTGGGTAGGCCAAGTCAAGAAGATGTCTCTGTAGCAATGCAGAGTAGGATATATCAGGTTGTCTGCCTTAGAGAGACACTTGCCAGAAATATGGGCATCAGGAAGACAATAGTATTTCAGAGGCCGCGTGACCAGGGGCTATTACGTAAGGCAAGAAATACGGTGATGGCAATAGGGAAGGCCAGAAAAGACCTAATGTGCAGTAATCAATTGTGTGAGCATGGAGAAGGTTGAAAGGCAGAGAAGAAATGGATAATCCTTGCGACTGCAGTTTGGGAGGCTGGGAAGTTGGTGGTGAAGCCACTAACTAACATCTAGGACACAAGGGCGGGGGGAAGGGCACCGGGAGAAAAGTCTGTTTTGGATGCACTGTTTGTGGAGCCTACAGGGCTGTCTCAGTCTGTCCCAGCTGTTCTAACAACATACCATAAATGGATGACTTACAAACAGGCACTTGTTTCTTACCCCTCTGGACCCTAGAAGTCTGGTATCAGGATGCCGGCATCAGGTTCCGGTGAGGTCCTCCTCCGGGTTGCAGTCTACTGTCTTCTTACCATGTTGTCACATGGAAGGATAAGAAAGACAGCTCTCTAAGGTCCCTTTACAAGGGCACTAATCTCTAGTACCATCACCGAAGGGGCTCAGTCTCAACATATGAATTTGGGGGGAACACACACTGAGACCAGAGCAAAAGCCTTCAAAGAGAGAGGTGCAGATTACTGGAGCCTCAGAAAAGGGGAAGAATAGTACTGATACATCTGGCAATTGAGGATAAAGGGACAGAAGAAGAGATCACCAGGAGGAGGAGGTACAGACCAAGAGAGTAGACCCACTGTAATTACCCTGAGCATCATCAGCCCCCAGATATCCTCCAGTATCCAGCCCTAAGTAAAGAGAATGGGTGTGCTACTCAAACATCACCTCAGCATGAAGCGTCAGGCTACCTCCACTCCCGGCCTTTAAGTAAGCTGTCACAATTAAGTACCTCTTCCTATTTAAGAACTAATGACCCTTGACTGATTAGGAATATACCAACAATTAAAGGGTGAGCCGAGGCAGAAGCATAATGAAAGCCTAACAAGGAACAGGTGTCACATACCCTCCCATTGGCTTCCCCTCTCAACAAAATCTGATCCCTGTGGAAGCCCAGGAGGAAACACAGCCTTGACTTCAAATAAGAGTCCACTGTAGTTTTCTCCTCACACCCTGTCCAATGTTTGCA